>VOMN01079838.1:0-24508 GCA_014899125.1 Orchestia grillus
AACGCACACACGTCCTCACGCGACGGGGAGCGCGAGGGAATTCGAGGGAAAGGATATTCGAATGAATATCCTTTCACCTCAATTTTCGGTGGGAATATTATCAAGCGGGAATATATTTTCACTGGTAGACGCGCTCCACCAAAAATGGCGTGACAAATGATGTAAATTCTTAAGATGCTCTCTTATTTACGTTAACTCTGATATGCAATGAGGTTATTGTCAGTATCGCTGGTACGGATTGCCTTATGTGACAGTCTCGCTATTAGTTCAGGAATACGGACGGGGGAATTTTCTTCTACCTAAATCCTTAAAAGCTTGACGGAGAGACGGACCAACCAAGCAATCAACGACTGTATTACAAGGTAGATCTTGGGCGTCCCTTATTCTAATAGATAAAAAGCTGTGTATTAGTACTCTAGTATATAGTGAATTTATTATGGATTTGTGACGTGCCACCAGATGGTTAAAATTGTAAGTACATATTTGTACATGTGTGAAAAAGTCAATCCGCGGAGCTGTTCCCTATTAGAAAGAACGTGCGTTAAAATACATTGTCATACATAATTCATTCAATCATTGTAATTCTGTCGAAATCAAGATTCATTAAACTTTTCTATCTGTCTGCAGTCCTGGTTCCAATGTTGTAAACATTATGGTGAAGACTAAGGATTGAAAAAAAAACTCGATTGATCAGATGTATAGTTCGAACTTTCCGAGTCACAAAAATCTTTCATTTTCTAGTCAACCAAAATCGTGACCTCCATTGCAGAATGTGAAGTCGAAAAAGTATCTCCAAATTTTAAAAGTATTAGGAATAAAAATTTATCCGAAAATTTGTTACGCATATGCAAGGTGAAAGTTATCGCGGTGAATTTTTAAAAATAAAAAAATGCTTTTCGTTAGAGACTTTCCTATACAAAATCTGTATTTCGTCTTATCGTTAAAATTTTATGTGTAGTTTTTTATTAGAGCAGTTTAGGGCACAGCAAGTTCTGAAAACTAAAAATTAAATGAAAATATAAAAGGTGATTCTTTGTGCATGATGAGTTACTATTTGATTGAAAAAATATTGGTTAGAACTAAAGTAAGTTATTTTAATTTTCTACGGCACTGATTTAAGCTTCCATCGACTGTTTAGTTGGATGATAATGTTAGCAGTAGGAACGTTGTTTGTGTATGGCATGATAATTATAAAACTTTGCGCATTTTCGATCCTTCCGGATCTCTGAGCTCAATGACGTGAATGCTATTTTTGGACACCAAGTTCAGCACTACAGTACCCACAGTTTGAAATTTAATAAGAAACCCAAATGTTGGAAAATTCTTTGCCATGTTCTTATTTATCATCAAATGCACGGTTACAAGAAGAATGCGAATAAGAACATGATAAAGAATTTCCCTAGGTCTGGGGTATTTCGAAGCGGTGTTGAATTCGGTACCGAGCCCGGTGTTGAGAACTGACATTCCGATATCGCACCCGCTGAAGCTTTCTTGACCGTAATTTTACTGTATTAATATCAAAAATAGATACAGATGATGTGACCATATGGTTAAAGAAGTTGAAGAAAAGATGGCATTTTCGATTTAGGTAAAAATTGTTTTCAATGAAAAAAGAGCCACGACACATAAATTGCTGTTATACATCGGAGATGTAACATCGGAGAAGTGTTCACATGATATAACTCCGTAGGGCAAGTTCTGGGTGACAAAAATTGTTATGAATGTTCTCTTACGTTACCTGTTAAGAACAACGCATCGCGGTGGCACGAATAGCCCGAATATTTGAGCTAGAAGTGAGACGTTGCAATAATTTAAACCTTTCGCGTAATCCTTCAGCAAAAAATTTCAGCGCTGAAAAACAAAATTCTGGTTGTTTGATTATTTAAATACGGAATTTTGAACGACATCAAGCTTGCATGTAATTCCATGCTGCTATGAGCATTTCTTTATTTTGTCTCCGTCTTGACGTGACGGTACCGACTAGGACTGTATGTAGACGAGTAGCTCTATTTCGACAAATACATTTATGGGGTTATACATTCTCATAATTTTTTGGAATAGGTATTCGTAGAAATTGTGTAAGGTTAAAATGATAACATATCGCATATATCATGGACACATAATCTATTTGAAATGATAACTTTTAGCCACATATGTTAAATACAAAAAATAAGATCAATTTTTTTAACTCGTAGCTCAACCTTCAGTAATTTGCTCGAGCAGCTGCACCAAAACTCACAAAAAATCTTATCCACACTAATGCATCCACCTGCATATAAATTAACATCCCATCCATTTTAAAATTGTCAAGAATTATAGTATACAGAAACAGGACGGTGAAATACTATTCGCGTGTTCAAAAAGGCTGTTCATTACACTTTTTCCATCCGAATACCGTCCTTTTCAGTCGGTCAATATGCTTTTTTGTAATGTATATTTTTTTTACTGGCTCACTCAGCATAAAATGATAAAATGCTGCTGGACTCATTTTTGAACCACCGCTTTCACGCAGGAAGCACAACCGCTTTGCACCTCTTTCTTTTACCTTTATTTTACGACTGGGCGAATAACCCTTCTACAGTCCATATAGCCCTTATCTACTGTTCTTTATTCAGTTGTAACTGTACTTTTTAATCAGCTGATACCTTCACCACACAAGGGACTACAAACTCAGGAAAAATCCTTAACAATGATGTGGTGCAAGTGTACCAAGTCCGATTCCATTAACAAATTCTTTATTCGTGATGAGCAAAAAATCGAAGTAAAACAATTCTTCCTAAACACTGGGTTAGATTCGAACATTTGAAGCCTACAGGATTATTTTCAAGAACTTTTATATCAATAATCTCGAGGAAAATTAACCTCATTCATTTTTTATTGAACGTTCACTGGACGTTAACCCGAGCTACTTGAATATTGAACAAATCACCTCTCGCAGCAATGAAACTTCACTGTTGGTTTGATTACAGAGTAAATTTATATGTAAATTCTAAGACGGTATTGATGTTTCAGTGTAATAAATTAAAAAACTTATGATAGATAAACTTGTGAAGGTTTCAACTTTAGAAGGGAATGAGGCAGAGTAGTTGAATTTGAAAGCCAGAAGACAATATTCTGAAACTGAAAAGTATCTCATCAGTACAGAAGCGGCAAAAGAAAGGAAAATGACAATAGCACAACACGTATCTCAACTACGCAACAAGAAATAAAACCTTAAAACAGAGGCATAAATGAATTGAATTATTGTACAATGGGTTACTGTCATCTACGGACGTCTAATGAGTTCAACCAGGAGAGATGATTGCACTGAATGTAAATAACGCATCAGGTTGAATCTAATAACTGTATAGTTGTAAACGTTATAATAGTGTGCGTATTCTTTTTCTACAGGACTAAACAGAAAACCTACTTTTACTGATTTCAAGCTCAAATTTCGATAGTACGGTTCCTCTAATCTAATACATAACATTGGTTTGATTAGTTGTTCATGTTTTAGGACGTTCCAAATCTGTAAAATTCATTTACTTTTTACCGTAGAGCTAGAATTCTTAGAGCGTTTCTTTAGTTGTAATGCTTTAGCACGACTTCGTTTGCAGCATTTGATATAGAAGTTGATATTTTATATCATAATCATAATCATCTTATAGTTTCCTCTGTACCTAAAATGGTTATCTACTTTGCGTGATCTACATTAGCGTAAGACCTAATGATTTGATGAAAAAACAGTCATCACAGTTGATCTGTAAGTACTATCCACAGTTCACCGTCAAAATTATTTCTCAGAATAGGTTTAGCAGAGGGAGTTTGTTCAGGGTGAAGGACCAGATTTCATTCACGAGGTTCAGCAATCTCGTGTATTGGTACCAGTGTAGTTGGTGCGAGGCTACCTCCACACGCGCATTGTTGAGCACAGGAGTGCCTCCCCCCCTCCCCCCTTTCTCTCATGCACGAGCAGACCCGTCACAGCTCCACTTCGGATGATTAAAAAGAACTTTTCTCGATTCCAACATGTTTTAACGCTGGGCTTTCAATGCCTTACAATTACTGGCGTGATGAAGGATGTGAGGAATGTGTGGTTTAAGTTTCCTTTCCCATGGGAAGTACTTTCTGGTTACATGAAATACCTTGCCTGAGCCGGGATTGAACCCTGAACGCCTCAGCTGCGAGGCCATCGCGCTAACCAGTACGCCATGGAGCCCACATTAAAGGTCACGCCGACAGCCGTGAGCACACAGTGCTCCAAACAGATTTTAATGGGTGTGAGGCTGCCAATTTGAAATAATCAGACAGTATTTTAATCCACGTTGAGAAATCATCCCTTAATGGCCGCAGTGCAACAGTACTTTTAAATATTTTAAGTTAGCCACATTCAGTGCAATCATCCTTCTTAGTTGAATTCATTGTGCCAGTATATGATAGTAACCCGCTGTGCAACAATTTAATTTATTTGTTCCTGTGTTTTAAGGTTTTAATTTTCTGACGTGTGGCTTAGACCACTGTTCGCCTGTTAGTCATTTTTCTCTCTTTTGCAGTTTCTGTACCGACGATGAGCCGTGAAGCACTGGAAAGCTCTAAAGTGCTTACAAAACATATGAAACTAGTATGTTTTTACCTTAGTTTACTTCACGGTTTTAATTACATTACGGTGCCCTCGACAAAAACATATTCGCAAAAATATCTTCTTTACATTTCATTCTCTACATACAGGCTAGATATATATTCAAGAAGTTAAGCTTCATTTTTGTTAAAGAATATCCATTATCTTGCCAACTCGTGGAGGTTTCCTACAGCCATTATACGTGAGATCGACGAGATTTCCCATATTTTTCGTTCGGTGTCAGCGAAAACAAAACTGACGCTTCAAGGCGAGGCGAGTTTTGAGTTCTTGAGCGAAACCAAATCTGTCGTCTGGTTGACTTTCACTGCCCGAACGACGGACTTATTTTCGAGTTACAGAGGACGGCGAGATACAAGCAGCATGACCCCTGTAGCGCGTGCTGAAACAAAACAACGTGGGACGGCCGTTGGACTACATGTAAATCGAAAGTGATTCGGAAAGTATTTCACGTGGAGGTATAGCACACTCACTTTCAGTGAGGGTGGTAAAATGTCGAGACGTAATCGTAAGCCGATTATCCATTCGTATGCTGTTTTCACTTGCTATTTTAGAGCTGTGTAAAGCTTCTGAATCGTATGGTGGAAATGGTCAATTAAAAAAAAATGTTAATAAGTGCATGAAATTTTCTAATTTCTTATGCCGAACCTTTTGAGCATAAAAAAATTATACAACCGTGAACGCACTTCAATTGGTAAAAGTGAGGTGGAAGAGGTCCGTAATTCACGAATCCTCAATACATGAAAGGTCAGATTAAATATATATCTTTGACAAATAGATACCAATTCACAACTTTGTGTCCAACTTCACGGATTCACGAAAGCATCAAAATGTATCAAATTTTTGATTGTTTGTAACTATCATTTCGCTATTTGAGGATCTAGACATTTTACTTTATTTTGAATATTTGGGTTTATGCGAGAGTGAAATTTCAACAATTTTAATGGTTGGGCATAACGAAGAAAGTTGTTATTACCTTTCTGCTTACTCAATCATTTATTTCATTTAGGATGTAAGATGATTAATCCCACGAAGTTCTTCATACCTAATACACCAATATTTGCCCAACTTTCCCGTGCCTGCTGTAAAAGCGTCTCACACATCTTGTAATTGAAACAGGACGTCTCATTAAGCTATATTTAATTCCCATGGTATCACCTTAACACTCTGCAGCACACACAGCAAACCCTATTCATGCTCTCATGATAATGCATATATTCATTTGACTTCCAGCCCTAATTGTTGCTGCGTCTCCATGTGATTACTACTCGAATCACGCTACTAATATGGATCTCATCAGTATTCGTAGGCGAGGCATTTTTCAAATGTTCCATCGATGTAATTGAATTTTATTTGGACTCATAGGTTCATCCAAAATAAATCTCATACCTTTTGTTACCATGCTTACACAAGTTTAATATTGGTCTTCATAGAACGAATATTATTGGACGCATTGGATATTGAGCGTATTTGTAAGCAAAAAATTAATCTAAAACGTGATTGAAATTTTTTAGTAAAATTATGTACGCAAGTTGTGGAGAGAAAAACTCAAATCGGATTAAGTTTTTCGTACCAAATCCCGCCCCTACTAAATAAGGGGCAACAATCTTTGAAGCCCTGGAACGACCTACAGCGGCATAGGTACATCAACGAAAAGACATCGAATAAATTTGAAGCTCGGGTGCTGTTTTCTATACAGCACAGTATCAGTCGACGAATATGGCCATAAATTTAGCAAACAATTCTGATGTAATTATTTTTATTAACGTTAACTTGGTATGCTCAAAAAACACTTCAACATAGTAAGATTGATAATAATTTCAGTGACATTTACTGTGTCCCAAATGAGATGAATATCAAAGGCTCTTAAAAATTGAAAAAGGAATTTGCGTGTTTTCGTCATCATATCTATTGTCAAAAATTGCCTATGTATTAAAGTAGGTTTTTAACACGTGAATGGAAGTTGTGCGTCGCAAGTTTTTTCGTCAATTTTCTCTTCATTTATTTTTTTTGTTAGGAATTTGCATTTGAAGTAAATTCTCTGCATTCATTTTCATTCAACGCACGACTTTATCCTTACAGTCGAAGTGACACAGTTCGGGAACATCTTAAATCACGCATTTGGTTTAATGATAAAATTCTCGAGTAGTGATTAACGCTTTGCAAGTATTCATAATTCCTACTCCAAAAAGCATTTTTACTAATAACATGTACATATTCACACCTCAATATTTATTTCCCAAGTTCACTTGTCACACTTATTTCAATACGCATGTTCCAATGCCCCCCCATCTCCTATGGAGTACACGCTCCGTCTCTCACTAGAGACATTCGCAGCTTTCGATGCCCAGTCATCGCACGCGCGTGCTAAATTGCTCCATGCCCGAAAATAATTCGGCATACGAGCGGTAGACTTCATCGAGTGCATCACGACCAGAGAAAGTTGGTATATGTGTTGGAGGCCCCGACCGTCGCGGGGCAGTTGGGCGAGGAACTTTGTAAACTCGGGTCGGTAGCGCGGTGTTCTAAAGAAAACGGCGGGTGTCTAATTCTTGCCAGCCAGGAGACTTGGGATTTTATTGTCGGTGGAAAACTTCACTCGATGGTAAGAAAGGATGGCATTGGTAAAATCTACAGTTACTTGAAGGATTATGCGGCATTATAAAGTGATATTGCGGTGCCCTTTTTCTTCGAAAATTGTTTTGTACTTGAAGAATTATAAAATTATCGGAAGAATGTGCTCTTGAAATTTATTGCTGTAGAATTTCAGAGAAGTTGGCTGAATACGTAATTCCCTTGTGCACTAATTAAATTCAGAAGTTCAAGAAATATATATATTTTTTTAATTGTTTCTGCACGGAGTACTGCAAAGAGCCGTTGGTACTGAAATCCCAAGTAAAATCAGTTCGTTATTAATCTAAAATGCTTTAAGTTGGAATTTTTAAAAATACGTATGTATCAATTCACCACCTCTGCTGGCCATCATTTGTATTTTTTATAAGCCAATTCATAAGCGAGGGTCTTTGATTTACTACACTAAATCATCTTTTTCTTTTCCAAATGCACACACTCTGCCGTGTCGAAAACGTTCCTTGTTGTGCCTCGTTAAAACTTTTGTTCTGACTAATACGAGATGCCATGACAATATCCCACGCATCTCGAAAACGTGGGCCAGCGCAATGCAGCAACTTACGAATAGCGGTAAAAATTGAAGAGCGCTTTAAAGGACATTTATTAATTCCAACACGCTTTACCGTTGGGTTTTCAATGCTTTAAAACTACTGGAATGGTGAGGGATGAGAGGAATGTGTGGTTTAACCCTCCTTTTACCAAGGGAAGTACTCCGTGGTCACGTGAAAAGCCTTGCCTGAGCCGAGGCTCGAACCCTGGTCCTCTCGGCTGTGAGGTCATCACGCTAATCACTATACCATAGCCCACGTAATCATGAGATGTGTACACATTCTCAACATTGTTCTCGATGTTCGAGTACGTATAGAACTCATTGACTCTAGTCTTTAAGAGGAGTCGGAGATTTTTCAACCGGCAATACTTCCTTGCTGGAGTGATGCCGAACTCAATCAATAAATTTAAACGAAAGTTAGGCTATGAACTGCGCTTATAGGCGATGATTGCCAACTCGGCAACAATTCTCCAGGCAGAAAATCGGTTGGGCTGAGAAACGCAAACTTAAAAAGTCGTAAACTTACGCGAGCTTCGATGCGCCACTGAAGAGTGCTGGCCTGAGACGTACAGTAGGGACAATAATGTCAAGTCCGAGGTATGGTTTTACAGTCTTTATGATTCACAGCATCGGATATGGGTGTTAACCCCTTCCTGGCAAGGATGAGCTGAATCGATTTGCCCCACTTAAATTTTTTAACTATGTGCGAGTAAACACGTCAATTGTTCGATTTGAAATAAAGAAAAAAAGCCTTGACTCTAGTTCACTCTTCTTCTATGACCTCTCTCGGTACAAGCTGGTTATTCTCAAATTTACTCGTACGTTTCGAAGAAATATAATCGTCTCAAAATTGTGCATTTTTAGAAGCCAGCCTTTCGGGGCAGGGATTAAGGGAAATATTTGTTCACATTCGAAGAGACTATGTATGCAACATTGCTCTTTTGCCGAGTTCGAAAGCTGCTTATAAAGTAGTTCATTTCATGTGCAAAGTTTTGTTTCTTGAACTTATAGCCTTAGAGTCACTTCTTCTTCGTGTTTCATCCCTCGGAATACTGTACATATCATTAGCTTTTTGCGTAATTGAAATGTTTGCTAAAGCAAACGAGAAAGTAATTCTAAAATACGAGTTTATGTTGAGAATTCGTAAATAATTTAGTCGTCTGTCACTCGATGCAGAGCGATACTCGACAAACCTAGACAGTTTGTGATGATACTATGATGCGGTGTCGTCGGGAAATCCGAATCGTCCTTGTCAAAACTTATTCAAGACGGGAAATCCAAGTCAAAATTAAAATTGGTGTGACATCTATCATGTGAAGTGATAATTTACACCTGAAGTATTTATTTTATTTTAATTGTCAGTCCGGTGACCTAGTGCAGTACTATTAAATACTGCATATCGAATAAACTGTTCATTGAAATGGTTCAAGAAATTGGGTCGACCTGAATTGATACAGTTTACCGAAGTTACTTTACGTGCCCAGATCACTGGACCTCTGAAAAGATAGGCGATAGTTTTCAGAACTCGCAGAATTTATCACAATTCCCGTCACAGAATAACTTGAAACTAAATTTTGAGACTCAAAAAGAATGAAGCTGAAAATTCCAAATGGTTGTTTAAAGAAAATTCATTTACGCTTACGTGCATGGATGTTATTTTATAACACTTTCATAAGCTACTGCCCGCTAAATGTAATCAAAGTAGAAATAAATATGAATGATTTAAAATATTTTCATGCAAAAGTCGAAGGTCAAAACTAATGTTCTTTGTGAACAATATCATTTGAATTAAGTAATTTTCATGGAGATGTATAGTAATGGACATATAAGTAAAACAGTTTCAGGTTGTTAAAGTCACATTTTCAACAGATAGAGGCATGGAGAATTATTCTAGAAAAACAGAGCACTCATTCGAGGACTTATATATCTTTACTAGAGAACTGATGGAATTGAATTACTGATTCAGCGAACATGTAATTTGTTATTAGAAGCAGAACTCTTGCACGGCGAATTTAGCTGCAAGATTTCAGATTTTGCTTAAATCTTCCAATGAGTCGGCTCATATACCTCAATATGTCATACTCATCAGCATGTATAACGCGAATGGAAACTACTCTATACCATTCATGGGCAGAGTGATTACGACGTGGCACCAAAACATCAATGAAGGTAAATGTTGTGTACCAATTAAATGGACCGAGAGACCGGCAACACATCGCAACTTGTTGGTGTAAATTCTAATTTTCACACTTATTGTCAACGTACATACATTGTTCAAATTTATACCAAAGATGTAGAATTGAGTGTCTCAATAAATGAAGCATCCAAATATCCAAATATGTCGAACAGAAAAAATTAATACTTGTTAATGTATTATTTACGAGAGCAAGGGCTTACCGCAAACTACAGGGTAATCATGTCGTATTTTGTTGCGAACCCTTCGTTGATAACTACTGCTCGCTCTACGGCCTGAGATTGTTCTAGAAAGTTCCAGTATATTCTCAAAATGACACCGGCACTTTCGTTAGGACGCTTTAGCAACAACTTGGCATGATGGCATAAGCTCTCACATTGGTAACATCTTCAATATGGGCAAAGGGAAAGATAGTTGTAAATACCTCTGGTTAAGCATCTTGGAGCTTCATAAGAAAGGATTTGTGTAAGGAAGATACCTGCGAAAGCACGTGCTCTAGTAAGTTAAGTTTAAATTACTGTATTAAACGGAGGTGGAAGTCACACTCTCAGTATGCCACAAACGGGTCGTCCTCACAAGATAACCTAGCGTTCTGTTCGACAGTTAGGGCTAATTGTGATCCAAACACCGAAATCAGCTAATGGCTTCGACTTTAAGAATGAATTAAAATTACCTCGGATAGAAGTAAACAAGCTCACAGCGGGGCACTTCAACTTGAGGGTCTGTATTTACGCTCCCCAAGGAAGACTACTCTTTATCGGAAGCGTCTCCTTCTCAGCTGATTGAAATATGCCCATGAACATTTAGGTCAGCATCATCGTTTTGAAATGGTCTTGCGGTCAGACGAGCAGCATTAACGTAGTAGTATACGAAGCAGCGCTTCAATCACTCAGACTACGTCGCACCGAAAGAGGAGGGACCATTCAACACGGACTTTTGACAACTGAGAATCTATGCACCAAGTGTGTTCCCACACAGGATCTCTTGCACTCAGAAAAAGTAAGTTGAGAATGAAGAGGAAGAAAAGACAAAGGAGATATAACGAAGTAGGCATGAAAGACAGAAGTCCCGAAGGCCTATCCGTAGCTGAGGTCACCTAACAGTGCTCTCTATGGTTGCCCATCCCCATGGCACAATCCTAACTGACCTAACCCTATCACCTATCTTATTCCCCCTGGAGCGTGTGGTCAGACGAGTCTAAAATTTAACTGTTTGGGCAAAATAACACCAACTCTGATGGGTAAAAAAAGACGTGAGCCTACATGAAGTTCGACTTGTTCTATCATGGGTTGTGCCTGCATATCTGGAGTCTTCCAACTCTACACCATTGAAGGATCCATGATCAGCAAGAAATATCGAAACATATTGGATCCACACCTTCTGGCTTCTGTTTGCTTCCTGAAGTTCTAAGGTGGCTGGACCTTTCAGCAGGACAATGACCCTTAACACACAGCGAATGCAAGAACAGCATAGGTTCAAGAGAAGAGAATAACTGTTTTTCAGTGGCCTAGCCGATCCTTTGACAAGAACCTAATCGAAGCTTTCTAAAAAGAACTGAAACTGGAGAATCAGAGCAGAGATGCTTAACATATAAATGATCTGAAGGAAACCTGTGAGGAAGAGTGCAATAAAATGACTCCTGACAACTGACCAACGACTAACAGTTAATTATTTTATTCGATTAAAAACACCAGTTATCAATAAGGGAAAAGCAGCCAGATACCCTATCATTATTTTGTAATATGTTATGAACTTTCACTCTATTAAATATTACATTCATGTGACTGACCGTTTCTTCCGAAAATTTAAAAGTCTTGAATATTTCATTTATTAAGACATTCCAGCGTGCATTTATGATAAATATTCGAACAGCCTACGTTGACTACAAATATAAAAATTACAGTTTACACCAACGTTTGTATAATTTTCCTTTTCAATGCAAATATATTCGAAATATAAGAGAATACTAAAAGGAATATTTCGTAAATATTGTGTTCATTTTCTACTTAGGAATATGCCATTGGGAAAACCTATGAAATTATTTTTTCAGAACCCACAAATTTTTTTACAATTACTGTCACAATTTTTTTGAAAAATCTGTAGCATGAAAAAAAATGTTAGACTAATATTTGCATAAGTTATAATTTTCGTCACATTTTCTATATATTTTGCCGTGAACTGGAATACCTTTTGATCATTCTGGTTTCAAACTGTGTTATTTTATCGATTTTATCAGAGCACGGCGCCGAAACACTACTTGGAAACAATTACAATGCGAGGTACAGCAACGTACTTGGGAGCTGAGTAATTGTTGTATGAGTGATCTAGGCTGTTCCATAAGTCAATAACACATCATTCAATGATCGGCTAATGAAAGTCGCGAAAATGTGACCGATTTTAAGGTTTGTGTTTGTAATTACAAAAATATCTAGTTCGGAGCTAAATTACAATTCAGTTAAAATAGTCCAGGTGGTTCTGTTTGATACTGAATAATCAATTTAAATTGTTGTAACACAGTTTTTCAAACAATTCCATACCATCGATACGCCCTCAGTCAATCAATAGTTTGAAGATATAGCCTGCTTTATGTTCGGAAGCACTGACTTACTTATGAACTCGTTCATCAGCTTAATTGAATTTTCTAATAAACGAAAATGATAATCAGGTGGTCATACTTTTAATTACTCTTCTTAGTAATGAAAAAATGATTTAATAAATTTTGCGGTATCAATCTATTTGATTTGAAACTTCATAACGACTATTCGTTGAAACCAAAATAATTATTTCGATTACTAATCCTAAGCAAAATAGGCTGTCCAAATATTGCATTCTGTTTATATTTTCCAATTCAAAGACGAAGGGTCTACTGTCAAAAAGCAGGCAGTAAGTTGTAGACTTGAGTTAGAGTAGAAGAGTCGGGATCGAGGTACAGTGTCGGAAACGACGAAACTCCTGTCAGTGAAACGATAAAACTGCTCGTCACAAGAAACTCTTTCTTGATGAAAATTAAATAGCTAAGGCGTGGATCTTGGACTTTACGAAAGGCATCAACTTTGACTCGTGATAAATTAACTCACGTTATGGGCTTGGCGGGCTAAGTTATTCTGCGTAATTTAAATATTTTCGAGGAAGATTAGATTGAGAATTAAAATTTTGAATCCATTGTGGTCTTTCCCATCGTCGTAATACCGTTGCAATTTAGAATTGTTTCAAAACTGGCCAGAAAACAAGTTTTTGCAATGAATCGATAATTTACAATGAATTAGTTGCCCGAGACTATTATATATTTTTCCGTCGTTCATAGATCATGGATCAATCAAAGGGGTCACTGAGACGAACCATTTTACTGGCCGTCTTGATCGTCGGAGTCTTCGGAGAACCCATTTTCTTCTACGGGCGAGGCAAAGAAATCAGCAGAAAAAGGTCCTTCCATCCTTTCAACCCACGGACGCCCCCGCACCGACCTCCACCACCTCCAAACAGGGTCCCATGCGTGCCCAACTTTGCTCCCAGGACCAAATACGTCACCAAAACAGTAAGATTTTCTTTCCAGCAGCATCTCCCAAACGTTTTATCCTGTTTAATCGGAGTCTTACTTTTGTGTATCCCGGCTGAGAGTCATTTTACTCAAGACTCATCTCACGATTTTTCATTTTAAAGAACATTTTATCTTCTAGGTAAAATGAATATCATCAGCCGGTCTTCATTCTAATGTCGAATATCATAAGCTGAGTTGCTCACCTTTCGGCTGTTCTATACCTTTGCTGTAAGCAGTTAAACCATTAATGCACAAAGTTTATTCATCAATAACTCTTGCTAATTTGGTTGAAAACGGTCAATAGAATTTTATTTGCATTACTTACAAAATTTGAATTAAAAATTTGTCCTATGGCTGAAATAATTGATAATCCGTAAATGGTGTGAATAAAAGTCATAAGATACCAAAAGTTAAAGGTAAGAAACAAGTTAGTTTTTTTGTCACTTTTACATTTCATGCATAAGTTATTTCAGCACGAAAATGTAGACACTGTGTAATCAACGAAAGATCTAATGCCCATACCCTCAGTTATCATTGTCCTTATTCGGTATTATTACCATCAAGCGTGCGTAAAAATGTGCCCAGGCATTAATGGGTTTAGAGTAGAGGTTAAAACTTTAACCATAAAGAAAATAAAATAGTATGTTAATTTTAACCTTTTAAGACTCTGACATAGGGTTAAGTTTGTGGCAAAATCGGCACTGACCGACACAAATTTACGTATTCAATTAATACTAACCATCCATTCCAAAGAAGAAGTATTCACACGTATAATTTGTAGGTTTCTACTTGAATAATAATTGTTACACAGCTGTTCCCCTCGGTGGTAGCTCCTCTCATACTGTGTTGGTGATGATGTGTTACGCGATAAAATTACGTGAGTGAACTAACTGCAAGGTTCCAATTTCATCCGAGTCCCCATTTATTTGAAGAGCTTATATACATTATTGTCGTTACTTGAAGTGAAGATCGATACATTCACTGCTATTTATTTACAGAATATAAACATACTTAAAAAATTAGTGCAGCACAATTAAGTGAATTAAATCTGGATTGATTCATTCACTTGCGTAGAACGTAGCGATTTCATAATATTGTATTTTTCATGATGTCCCTCCACATAATTCCAGTGTTTCAGTCCGCTTAGATCTTTGCTGATCACATGTGCTCTTATTGGGTTATAGAAACAGTCATGGCTGAATATTCATCTAAAATTTTCTTCTTCCAGACTTCAGTTTACAAGACGATCTACGAAACAGAATTCTTCCCGAAGACTGTATTCGATACGAATTTCAAAACTGCTGCATTTGATTTGGAACCATCAACCGTCACTAAAACCAGCACAACGACGAGTACAATTCACAAAACTAAAATTGAACCAGTGTACGTCACGACGACAGAATTTGAAACGACCTCAATGACGTCAACTATCACTCACTTAGTGTACGATACGAGGCAACAAATAAGTTCTCTGCTACGTACCCGACTTACTCCCGCAGTTTTGACGAAGACCGTAGTTCAGGACGTGTATCACACGGATGTCGAAACTGTCTTTAGTAGCAGAACGGTCACCGTTACTCGTACTGAGAATGTTGTAAGCACTGAATGTCCAGTATTGCCGTCATCGTCCTTCGATCGGCCGTACCTGAACAGTCATTTTGATCCAAGAGGAAAATTTAACCGGGAGCATTTGAGAGCTGCTTTCCTGCACGGACCGCTGGACTCGGACCCGTACAGTGAAATCACTCATGCCAATTCAGAGCCCCTGAAGACTTTTGCAGGTCCACTACCCATGAATGAATTCAGTGGAAAAAGAACTTTAAGCGCTTTGTATCAAAGACCTTCAAGTCATTTTAGTCAAGTTGATCCACTTTCTTTTCCGTTGCACCCTCCTTACGGAGGCCCTCATGTTCAACCACCCTACGGGTCGTTCCCTTTTTCCGATAATAAACTTCTTAATTCTTTTAGCGCTTCTCCTCTTGATTCCCATCAATTTAGAAATTACTTACCTGATGGTGACTACTCTTCCAGGTATCACAGCGTTGCCAAATCCCCTATACCAGCCTATACTGACGCTGATGAGATCGATGACTACGTGTCTTTTACTCCCAAAGATATTGAGTTCGCTCCATCGCGGCCTGACCCTACAAGTATCTCTGACATTATTGACAACTCTTATGGGAGCGAAAAAGAAAAAGACGACCACTCGTACAAGGGCCGCCAGCCAAAAATGTTGCTTGCAAATGAGGAATCTCTCTACGGAACCAAGTCAATTTATAGTCCTAGACCTAAAGATTATCACCAGTCCTTCAGGTCAGATTCTCTTCACACGGGTGATTACTCAGATTACGACGGCGATATACATATCAAAGAGGTGCTCGAAGGAGTGAAAGGAGGTGAAATTCTCGAAGAAATTCATCAGCATGGTATTGTGGAACCGTCACATGTGCCTCTCACACTTGCTCTAAGTCAATTCGGTTCACATGTTTCCAAATATTCTGGGACTTATCACGACAGTCCACCCGTGTACGAATATAAAAACCGTGATTCCAACTACGGTGTCTCTCATTCAAAAAAATCTCCCTCACTTCATAATTCTCAGTACGAACCTTTATCCAAACAAATCCATCCATTGATTCCAAAAGAAATTGAGTTCAATGGTTATGCAAAATCCTCATCCGAATTAATCGATCATCAAGTGTACACAACATCCCCAGTCACTGGTGCCATTTCACGAAATCATAATTCCCAAACTGTCCCAGTGAGACGACCTTACAGCCCAAGAACTCTTTTCAGGTCAGAAGTTCTAGAGTTGAAAGGAATTGCTCCAGAAGAGCGAAGCCGTTCTTTTCATGACACATTAGGTGCACATTCAATGCCGGTTGTCACCAACCTCGCAGGAACGGAATTGATAGATTTGTACCAGAACACGAGCTCTAACACTCACTCCTCGCCTACACTGTCTGCATCCAGAACTGGCAGAAGTGATGAAAAAATGACCCTCAACTCTAATGCTGATGAAACTTCAGTACCAGTTGATGGTGAAGGCGGTGATAGAGAGAAACAAGCTGGTGAGCGCAGAAGTTCTAATTTTTATAAGCAGGATGATTGGATACCTTTAGTGCCGTTTGAGTCGCTAAAATCACACCGTAGTTCGCCTACAGCAGCTTCAAACAGCACTTCGTAGCCGGAAAATATTTAGAAAGTAAGTAATTATAAGAGCCAAGAGCGATATCATTATCCAAAGCTCACCTAAATGTTAAGCTCGAATAATTCTGTAGAAGTTAATCAAAAAATAAAAATAAATGTGCGCTACGTGTTGTTGAATGGTGGAAATGATCATGTGAATCTATGTGCATTGAAACCATGATTTGCAAATTCATGTGAATTATTTTGTGTCATTTGGGGAAAGAAAAGATTTTATAAAGCTTAGTTTGATGCCCTGCTAAAGTCATCCCTATTCTGCTTCAGTACCTAAGTTTTCTTCAGACGATTCAAGTCAATTCTATCACGTCGCCTTAATTAAAAAAATCACCCACAATTTTGCACCGCTCTCTCCAGCCCCATCGCGGAATCGAAGAGTCTATCTGCTGATGATAACATTTTCTAGCAAGTATTGTAACTTTTTGCCGATAAAACATTGAAATTTAAACTGGATGATTGACACAAGGTTTTAGGAACGAAGTTCATTCACTGTGCCCCAAGGAAAAGTTAGTTGAGCCTAGGATAGTCGTCAACTGCAAAATACAGGACGTAAATTTTGTTCAGACAATAAATTCATGGACTGAAATGTCATTGTACATTTTTGCACTAATTGATTTTCTTCGAGGAAGAAAGAAAAGTTACGTTTTTTGTCAATTGGGATCGTATGTTTCTGATGTGAATTGTTTTTTCAAAATTATATTTGTCACGAACAACAAGCCTGCTTTCTAGTTTTTTCTGATTCAAAAACCGCATTGTTGAGGCGCATCGGCACCATTAACGTATTTGTGAGAGTTTTACTCGGAAAAAGTCCCTAAAATTCGGGTCACTCAATTATTGAACTTTTGAACTCATAGCTAATAAATTTTGTCGTTTTTGACTACAGTCGTCCTCCGCATTGAGCGCTAGATCGGTTCCAGCAAACAATCGCTCTACAGTCGTACCACGCATAGAGCGGTATTAACTACAGCGAGCATCAAATGGTACGCAAACAAAAATATTCGGGTCATAATTAAGAAACAAACTGAGCGTGTTATAAAAATCGAATTAGAAGATAGAGCTCTTGTTTGCTGGGACCGATCTAAAGCTCTCTATTATGGATGACCGGAAACTGTTGTCGCATTTTCCGTTATCACAAACTTCAGAATCAGGCACCGCATTCTAGTAGCATCCTGAGGTTAATTAGAATTTACCCAAAAAAGTGACATTTACGTAATGAATGTAATACGTGTTCAACTTAAATTGTAGTGCATGCTACTGCGTTAGGTTTTCAATTCAATTCTGTTGAATTGTATGATAAAAGGGGGCAACATGAGAGGTTCAGCGTCAGCTTAAGGGTGGCAACTGTCACGAGGAAATTCATCAGCATGACAAAATCATTAGTCAGGCTTGTCATTCGATCGGGGTTATTCTGGCGCAAAATGTTGAAAATACATTCGACAGATTAATAATAGATGTTATTTTCTGGGAAAGTTGATACTGCCATCCAAAGCTTCAAATATATACCAAGGACCACGTGAGTGCCGAATGCCCCTTTGGAATTCATCAGTTTAACGCTAATTTTCATGAGTTACTATGAATTTGAGAATTCTAACCGCATTAACGGGAAAATCCTTTTAATTTTACTACTAACTAAGTAAGAATGGAAAGATTCGGGGTAGACTGTGAGCTTGGTTCCAATCTTCCTGCGACCGCTGAGTGGAAGCAAAAGTTTCTTTATACGTAGGAGTCGTTTGTATGAAAACAGGAGTGACACACTCATAATGATCACTTCTTTCTCTCGCACGTTTTGAAATATATATGTAAGTGCGTAACTTGACTACAGGGAAAAGAGTAGTAGAGACTGGCTCACAAAATAGGTTCGAGTTTGTACCAACTTATGAGACGCTGTGTAATTTAAGCTGTGTTTACGATGAGTCTCTCCTGAGATGGGCAGGCTTCCCTTAGCAAAAGCCACTCATGAATAATTAATTGCATTCAACCGTGATGTGGGCGCTGCTGCGGAGTGAAATAGCCTCGAGGAATACGGGAAAATTTTGCGAATATCGGTAATATTTTTCAGAATAATTTTTACATTTTTTCGTGGGTCTTCGTCTAATATTAGCGATGAATCGAGATGAATGTTCCCAAATAAGTAATTCTACTTCTGCATCTGGAGATTCGGACTCCTTATATTTTTTGCTTGATTTTTACCGCTGTGGAATACTATGCTTCGAATAAATATATTTTATCACGGATTCTCCTTTTGCAAAGTTATTCATTCGACTGACTTCCAAAATTTCATAGAAATTATTATAGATCGCTCGTTTTATTGTCTTTTTCGGTATATCTAAGTGATGCAATTTATATTTTTTCCATGTTCTCATTTGCCTTTAGTTTCGAGTGAAAACAATGGTGAAAATTAATTACGTCATGAAAGTACTCATTTTCATGTTGATGGACTAACGTGAGCCAAAAAAGTCGAGTCTGATGCGGTCTGATGGAGCGGTATTTGAGAAACTTAAGCTATGAAAGTACACATCTGTTGTAAATACATATATAATGCACTCATTTTTAGTGTATTTCACTCTCACCATACCCTTGTCAGCTTAATAATTCATGGAATTTTGGATTGCGTTTCAATTTTGATTAATATATTTTCGAGCATTTCTCATTAGCTAAACTTTTTGTAAAAACTTTTACCTTTTCCAGGTTTGTCAATCGTCTTTTTGTATTGCACTCTAAGAATATGAATCCAATAATGTCTGTTGTGATAAAAAAACCAAAACGGATAATCGACTTCATCAGTGAGTGGAATGCAAGAATTTCGTATTTTTTCCCTCTGCTAATCTCGTCAGGATTCATTTAACTCAATTACAGCATGCATCTGCTACATTCATGTATTCAAGTACTCCATAACATGATATCGCAGTGCATACTTCTATGTTCATTGGGCAACAAGCAAAATATTTTACTTAGAATTTTTTTTACTCGTATCTGAGAAGAAGAAAGTGCGTAAATTATAACATTTTCGTCGTCAAAAGTTGACTTAGTCTTTAGCCTTGAAAAAACTTTTTTACCAATTTATTAACTGTTCCACGCCATCTAGAAGGAATGTATTCAGATTCGAACGAAACTATTTTCAATTTTTTTTCTGCTAAAAGCTGCAATTTGAGAGTCCGAGGATGGAGCAATTTGCACTTACTGGGAGGTGCATTTACCATACGTAATTTAAATATGATTTCTACGATTCTTAAAAACAATCTGATGGCTTTGTAATTTTTATTTAAGGCATCTCGAATCATGCAACAGAGTTTTTTTTTGTATTTCTTAAGTGCTTTGCAGCTGTGTTATTTTACTCAGGATGTAAATGATTATTGAAGCTCATACTACTGTGGTTGGTTGCTTTAGTAATATTTCACCCCATTTTATTGGTGGGATGCTAGGGACATTACACGCACACTATCTAGATTGTAGACTGAGGCCACTTAGTCCATAAACACTGGTCTTTTATCAATATTTCTGTGGAAGCTGCGTTCTTTTGTGAGTTTAATTTGAAAATGTGCTAACATTACCGGCTTCAAATTAAGGTATTTATCTCAAATATCTTAATGGCATCAATGACGTTAACACAGAAGGGCTCGTCGAAAGGCACCATAACGTTTGCACCAGAAATAACAGCCATCAACTTTGAAGGAAATCTTTCAGAACACCCAAGCCCCTAAATTTCCTTCCGCTTAAAAATCTTAGGCAGGAATTAACAAGTCCGTGAAACTCGATGACTGTTAGTGTGATTGCTTCACTCCTGAATGCCTTCTTTTCCTCTGCAGAGGTGGAATGGTTAGTGGTGATG
Source organism: Orchestia grillus (assembly GCA_014899125.1). NCBI lineage: Eukaryota > Metazoa > Arthropoda > Malacostraca > Amphipoda > Talitridae > Orchestia > Orchestia grillus. The sequence continues at coordinate 20,562 of VOMN01079838.1, forward strand.
ATGGTGGTTACCGAACACGGGTGGTAGTTTATAGACAGCGTTATCTTCGACCTGCCTTGCCCTCTTATTTCACGCCTCATCGGTTCCCTGTACGTGATTGGTGTCTGACGGCGCGGTGTTTGGGTAGATACCCAAGATTGAGCCGCTTGGTTCGTTTCTGTCGCCACATTCTGTTCTAATATTTAAAGCATCCATCGACCGACCAATGTCATGAATTTTCTTTGTTGTCTTGTTCGGTAGAGAAAAAGATGTTGTCGATCTTTTAATATCTGTAGAATGATGGGACCCAATCGTAGATTATCACATTCGCGTGCTCTCCAGAATGAAAGCTCTCCAGAATGTTATGATACTTTTTTACGCGTGCAATGAGCGTTACTATATCACAACTCGAGGACTAGATCGAGTGTACAATTTTGTCTCGAAAACTTCTTCCGACGTAATAAAAGTGTTGAATGGACGGTTTTTATTCTTCAACCGATTACTGAATGGGGCCAAGGCTGTCAATTTCCAAGCTTACATATATATAAATAAAAGTATTACGTAGCAATGAATAATCTCTTGAGTTGAAAATACAACGCGAAAACTGGAAAATTGTGTTCGGCTGCAGCTAATGAGGTCTGTGTCCGAACTTGTACTGCCTAAAAGCTCTGCTGAAGTCGAGCTATTCAGAAAATCTGAGAGATCAATAATTCCATGTGCGCGCTACAAAGCTTCCTTCAGAATCGTTTCTCTTGGATGAACGACTAGAGTTAAATTATGGACGCTGAGCAGCATACATATCTATGCTCTGAAAATCACCCATTGCTCTCCCTATTCGTGCCCTGTCTCTGTTCCGTGTCATCCCGCGCCTGGCGCTGCAATTTAGACTAAAAACCTTTAAGAGTGCGTCTAGTAATGAACATTTGTTGCTAATGTCTTGTATTTGAGGAGAAGGGGAATCAAAAACAAAATCACGTATCTGTCAATGGCTTCTTCATCAAATATATATGCAGACATACTACTTACTTGGGCATATTAGATATAATTTTCGCAGCTCGTGCACAGCTTGAGATACGTTTAAGAGAGTGAATCATATTTCAAACCAATGTGTTTTTATTCGATAAAACTAAACGGAAAAATTGTTCTTTCGTTGTTCTTTTCTGAAAAAAAGTTGCTTAAAGAATTTCCTGGAGAAAGTATCCAGTCTATCTTTGCTTCTTCAATTTTTTTGGAGGCTTTCTTTGGACGTGTTTTCTATTTTCTGGCACAGAAAAAGAGTGAGAGCTACGAGCAAAGCTTTCACCAGCTTGCACATTCTCGCTAGGTGAAGAAAACAGCGCTCAAACTTGAGAAATTTCGATGAAGAATTGAATTCCGTGAAAATTTGACTTACAGATTTTTAGGGGTTTGGAAGAGTTCTTGGCTTACATTATTTTCTTCATCAGTAGAGGTGTACAGGAGCACGTGTGAAACGCTGTGTTTTGATTAATTGTCGCAAGAATGAGCGAGAGCGACTCATTTCAGAAAACTTATGGTATAGAGCTCGAATTTTTTTCTATGGATGTAAAAAGAAGTTATTTACAACTGTTCTTTTATTGTCACAAGCTCCGCGAACGGGTAAAAAGGGTGCAATCAGTTGTACATTTAGCAGGAATACTCGAAATGTACATGTTTTACCAAGAAGCACGGAATACAGTTAGGACATCCACTCAAACGGTGCGCCGATCTGAGCATGAATAAAAAAAATCATTCATAGTTGACCAGGAATTTAGGCTATCACAAATGACTACAGTGTCACTGAGTTGCGCTCGAGCCTGCCATTTTCAAAAAAAAAGATATGGCGACATCCAAGATTTTGGGAAGTTAAACTGAAAATAGGTGAAATGCAAATTCGGTTTAGTTACGGCCAGTAATTGCTGCAGCTGCAGGGCTTAGAATTTTTGTAGTCCATAATAATTACTCCCTATACAAACTCTCATTGTAAGCTTGATATATTAACTGATCTCTTTAGTGGACCTTAGTTCTATTTCAAGTCCGGTTCAAAGGATGAAAACTGTAATCCTTAAAAATTATTCGGAATACGAACATACTTTCATGACAGTATCTAATCGGCAAAAAGATAATTATGCTTCAAATATTTCCGCTTTTCAGTGTACCTAAGTCTGGAATGAAGGTATTTTATCTATTCTACTCTCAATCAAAACATATAATATTTTACCTGAGACAAAGTTCTCGTAATCATTTATATTTCTTTAAATAACAACTCTCTTTAACACGTTTCAAGAAATATTTCAATGTCAAAAATATCTAATTGCTTGCAGAGCTCCTACTCCAAACGTAAGAAATAAGTCATCATGCGATAGAAAATCCAGATTTCAGTTATACGTCAAATTTTATCCCTACGTTCAGGAGGCGGCACATCAGTGTGCCCTTGGACGGAGAGCCCGAGCTGCATTCAAGCATTCAAAAATTTAAGGCAATTTTACCACCAAGAAGTGCCCTGACGCTGCCATCGCAGAGCGAAGCCTCCTAATGCACGAGTAGCTAATACTTGCATGTACATGTTCAGACCTACATACGACGGAATAAGCTATCTCACGTCTCGAAGAACAAAATGCAGAAAATAGCCTATCTTATGTCGCACACATTGAGTCAATACTAGCTTCCCCGTGCCGTCAGAAATGACGGTGATTATTATGTGAAATTATGAAACTTTCCGTATCACTCTGGTAGTCTCGCTGATTAAGAATACGGACCCGAGAATCTGGACCTGAGAATTTTCTCCCATCCAATTCATTCAGTGACTAAATACATGGTGACATTAAAAAACAAGTTAATAAATACATAAGGTTTGAGTATCATTTTGAAGTATGGACTACAAGTATGTGAAGCACATAAATTCTGACATGTGAACAACTAACTCATCCCCCAGGCGCCACTAAAACTGTTTCTTAGGTCAAAACTATTGACTGAAACTCAATCACTAAACTCAAAAATACCAGAAGACATTGTTTTTTGAAGTCCGTGGAAGCCTCAGCATTTTTGATAATAATATTGCACGTTTTTGCCATATGTTGAGGCAGAATCGTACGAAACTTTTACGAGTAAACATCATGGGAAATGCTAAAAACCGCTCTCCTGAAAAAACTTTTGGACGCAACGTTTTCTTATACTAAATTTCGAGACACGTTTGGGAGATTTATTGCAATCCCTGTACTACCCAGTCCATTTTTCCGCAAAAATTCGAGTGCACTCTTGCGGCACACGTTGTTTCTAACCCGGTGCCTTCACTCGCTGGCGGCTTTACGATTGAGAAACCAAACTTGCATTGGCTTTTTCTTGCCCTTCATGGCCACCTCCCCGCGGTAGCTGAACTCGAACTCAGGGTCGTGGTTCACTTCCATCTGGAAGTACCTGAAAACAAACGAATTTTAAGTTTCAACGACCAGGACTGCATGGAACTCAGGAAAGCAGTTCACGGTCTCGATCACTGAATGAACTTTAGAAACGGAAATTTATCGATAATTTCTATATCAGATACTTTTCAACTAAACTCTAGAAATTTTTTTCACTTTTTTGGAAGATATGAAACTTGAAATCCTACAGTGCATCTGTACTTATATTCTATCCATCTAGTTATTGTAAAATTAATTATTATGCTTTAATTTCATTGATTTCTCCAGTTAGCGAAGTTGCTGCTAGCGTGTAGGTATTCACACTGCCTTCGCTTAGCTTGAAAGACATATGTATGCATATATATGTATACTCGTATAACTGATATTCATGCATTCACGTCTAAATTTTCCGATCGCTTCCCTGAGAGCTAGTTCGCATGTTGAAGCATAACTAATTACAATTACACCCACACAATTTGAACTCTACGCGGTCGAAGAGCTTCTCGCACCCTGGTAAAATGCAGATTTAATTTCAACAACTATTTAAAGGTTACCTCAAAATCCCTTTGAAGA
>VOMN01079842.1:0-17811 GCA_014899125.1 Orchestia grillus
TAAAACCATGTAATTTATAAATTCCATTACAGTTCAGTATAATCCAAATATAAAATAAAATTTTCTAATGATCATAAATTTTTTATTTCATTCCCAAATCAGCAACTTACAGCGCTCCAACCTGTATAACCTTTTGAGTGCTGGAATGTCACTATATTCCTAGATGCTACGCAGTTTTCAGTAGAAATACTTCAAATTTACGATAGGGAAATGCGAGACTTTGGAGCCGTTGGACCAGATCTCCTCTGCTTCTTCTTAGATTCTCAACCGACCTGGAAGAACAAGGCGGCAGGGCTCTCCAGGTGGCGCAACCCATAAAAGAGTTAATTATTACGGTGCTAAGGCTGCATTTATGCGGCTCTCTGTAAAAAGTAAGTTGCAGCCTTAAGTATACGAGTAATAAGGCTGCATTTACCTTGTTATGAAAAAGTCACAGCGTCCCTACGATAGGTGACACAGGCCGTTTGTACAGGTGGTCGCGAATGGTTTCAAACCAACTGCCAGCGGCCGCTGACTCCAGTTCTGGGCTGCACTTGGAGTCATGCGGAGTGCGGTAAGTGAGGGGCGATGCTCGGTGGTGTTATAGCAACTGGCTCACGGTTTCCTTCTTGCGTTCTGTGGAAAACATTCACATTTATCGTGTATATGTACTCATTATTTTACTCGTTCATTTCAATCGCGTTTCTCAAGTCACTAGCTCGGCTGATGTTCACTAACGTGATTTATTTCCATCTAATTGTCACGCGTAAACCTTCGCTTGCTATCATCTGTCTTTGAATGCTTGCTTGATTTTACAACATTTCGTGTTGATTTCATTCAATGCTTTTTGAACTCTCAAGTTTTCGGAATTGTGTCTACACTTAGTTATTTAAGTCAAATGTGCCAAACAATCGATGTCATTGCCTTCATTTTCCTTGCGAAACCTCGGCGATAATTTTGCTGATTGCCTGCGTCCATACCGTCATTCGAGTTACGTAATAGATAAAATTTTACCCCCATAGCACATAGATGTGGAGTTTATTACTCTTGTTACGGCAAAACATTGGCACAAAATTGAACGAGTTGCTATTCCAAAAGTCGAAAGTTCGTGGTATTGCAAGCCTTCCTTGGGGTGTTTTATACCTTGCGGGTGTGCACTCGGTTGTGAAATAGCACGTTCTGCTGTTATAAAATCCTGAATTGAAGTTGATTTTTTTAGGTGGCCATACTTCTTCTCGTCTGCGCAGCCACGGCTGCAGCGCGCACACGACAACCCTTGACCAACCTGTTGCTGAACACCGCTGGAGGCCCGACGGGGGGGCTGTTGGGCGGTGGGGGACTCGTGGGTGGATTGTCGGGCGGCCTCTTTGGAGGAGGAGGCATGGGTGCATCTGGCTCACCTAACCCTGTTGGGGTCGTGGCTTGCTTGGTGCAGTCGATGGGAGTCAACCAGCTCCTCGCCATCATCCAAAGTGTGGTGCGAGGATCACCAGTCGCGAATTTCGGTGGAGGATACTCGGGATATGGCGGACTGCAAACTGCTCTCCAGGCTCCTGGCGGTCTATTAAATGTCATTAGGCTTCTGACCAGTCTTGGTCTGACAAATAGTCTAGGGGGTCTAACCACTGGGGCAGGCAGCCTGGCTGGTGGTCTTGGTAGTTCAACAGGAGGCCTTTACAGTCAGGTTGGTGGCATGGGGAATTTGGGTGGTGTTTTTAATGGCATCACTAGTAGCTCTCTCGGAAATGTCGCTGGAACTGGTGGTATGACTAATGGTGGAGCCAGTGGTGCACCAGGGGACATGACTGGCACTGCACTACCTACATCTGTCGCTAACGATGAAAATGATGCTGCTGTTACTGATGCCGGGAGTACTGGAGACCCAAGTGAAGGTTCTGATAGTTCAATTAGTGATCTGACAAACAGCGTTAATAGTGACATAACTCAGAGTTTGAGTGGTGATTCAAATACAGAACAGACGACTGGTGCAATTGGGGATTCGGCTTCAGGTGCACCAGTTGATGAAGCTGATAGTGTAGCTGAAGATACAGCTGCTAGTCTTAGCAGTGATTTGACGGATTCCCTAACCAGTGGTTCTACAGGTAGCTCAACCGACCCTTTAAGTGGCATTGACAGCTTGACTGGGGGCTTGGCAGATGGGTTAGCAAATGGTCAAACTGTAGGTTCATTAGGTAGCTCCAACAGTGGTACCACTAGCAGTGAGATTGGTACTTCAGATGGGAGCTCCACAGGTGACCTGAGCAGTGGCTTACTTGGTGGTGGAACAGGTAACGTTTATGGAAGTAATGCTGGTTACTCTTATGGAGGATTGTCACTCGGTGGTTTACTGGGACGCTGATGCGTCGTTCAGTTATGGAAATGAGCACGAACCGTTGTTGTTTAAAGGCTTTATTAAAAAAATTCGTGATATCCTATTCACTAATTAACTTGGATGCCTCTGATGAGAATGAATGAAATATTTCAGATAATTATGTTTATCAAGTGTGGCCAATATTTTTTATGCATATTAATCTGTAAGTTTCTTTTGTGCCGTGATTTATATTAAGTATAATCAGCAGTAATCATTATAAAAAAGTTTGCGCTTAGGTAAGATGTTTTTCGATTCGTGAAATCCTATTTCACGCTAATTCATACTTGCAATTTTTTTGTTAAAAACTTTTTGTTTTCTTTTCATTTGCGCACGATTGTTTTATTTCTTTACTAACACAAAAAAGTACAAAATCGACAGCATTTGACTAAAACGTTCTGCTTACGAATTAACATTTACTACCATCGACTAAATTTATCAGAACATCGGATGTTTGTGAAATATTTACAAGTGCTGAATCATTAAAATAAACGACTACTGTGCAAATACGCGTCTTAGAACTGCGGAAAGTTTTGAGATGAAAACCCGGTTTTTTTACGGTCGCTTCATTTGCATGATTTATTTTTTGCAGGAACCTGAAAGCATAAAATGAAACTCGACTTTGAAATTGAATTAAATCTAATGGAATGAAATTCTAAGAAATTCTAAACGACTCCTATCATTTCACCATGACGTGATTTCAGTAACAAATCCAAAGTTACGGTTACAACTGTGTCAGTCTGGCCCTGAAACGTTGGATCTAAAATCAAAACTTGATAAAGTAATGTCGCAAGTTGAAACCTCCCAATTCATTGTTGCATCTCAGATCAACTTTCTTTTCCTGTTTGCATGGTAAAGGAATACAAACCAAAGGTTTCAAGTATAGCTAATTGTGTCACGAACACAACACACGTAGAGGAACTATAAAATTATAACTTAAAAAATACAGTAAAGAAATGCCGGACTTTCTACAAGTACAAGTTCTATGAAACACCTTGTTCTGTGAGGACCTCACTCAAATGTTTGCATGTTCCGATGCCGCATGTTGTGATTTGATTACCGTGTGTGAAAGGCTGCTAATCGACTGGGGATCGTTGAAGCGATTGTGGTTTGTGTCAACATTTTACAGACAGAACGTAAGGGTGTTAGCGAAGGGGCAATCAGTTTTCAAATAGTAAATTTGGTAAATGTAAACACGGAATAGGATACTTTTTGTTTTTTGAGAGATCAGAAAACATACGTTTGATGTGATCGAGAACTTATTAAGTAAAGTTAAAATATTTTTTTGACGAATGAAAGCATATCCCACTATATCGCTGGTGAACACTAATGAAATCAGCACACGTTGGTATTTTTATGGTTTGCTATTATTTATTTATGTGAAAAACATTCGTGTGAATAGGTTCCACTTGCTGAAGCGATGAGGTAAAATTGATATATTTAACGTTACTTCAATTGATGAAATTAATCGCATTCTTCCTTTGTTTTATACGGACTACTAAAGATTAACAATGCTCTGTTCAACACACACATGTGTAATTTGTTTACTAAAAATAAAATGAAAAGTCATTATAAGCTATCCTGAGTTCAATTACGACTTCAGACTAAAGAGTATTCAGTGTTTATTGATCCTTCTATACGCCTGTGGGTAGCGCAGGTGTGCATGTATTAATGCATTAATTGCATCATTCATGTAGCAAGCAGTACGTTGATGCCAAATCAAGATACGAAAATAATGGTTGGTATCTACTGTATAATAATCCAGTTTGTAAGCTGCATGATATCATTAGTTGGTGTCTCTGCTCCTTGTATTCAGTATGTCAAAAGAGAGTATTACCGTATGCCGCTCTGACATGATATGGATTAGTATTGTAGGTAAGATACTGAATATCGAACCAAAAATATATGTAGTCTACACGAAATTGATTTTTAATTTAATAGAATACTATACGGCAGTATTTTGGTCAACGTAGTTTGGTCATGAATAGTTGATTTCGAAGAAAACGATAAAGAACATTTGTGTTTTATTACGTGTTTTACTAGTAAAATATCATTTTCTTCAAAAATTAATGCAGAAAATCCCGTCATTTTGAACGGGTCGGCCGTGCGACTACATAATTGCAATTTAGGTGTAAAACACTCATTTCATATGCTCGTCACCGTGTTTCCCAAGAGATGTTTTTGACTCGAGCTACTCGGATTTTTCATCCAAGTAGTCTATCCGCACTTAATTAGACTTCGAGATCAGTAACGACTTCACTGCCTAATTAGCCTACACTCAGAAAATTTTTCACATACCTGGGTGTGCCAACCTTCCCATGTGAGTTGAACACTACAACGGCAGATGGCGTGTGAGGGTGTGGGTGGCTACGTAACACCGTTCGGTATAACTACTACTAGAGTCCTCTCTACAATTGGCCACCATTTACGCAAGATATTATGCGTTAATTTCAAGTTAGATTAATGGTTTTTACACATGTAGAACTAAAACAACATTAACTTTTAAAACCTAGGTAGATAGCTAGAATCAGTTCGATGACACTTGGTATCGCAGCTGCCACATAATTATTGCTTTTATATGGTGCCTTAATTTATTCTTAAAAGCAATCTGTAAACTTGATGGGCTGCCCGAGTACGGGATATTTGTACGGAATAACATTGTACGGAATACCGTAGATTTACTGTCACCGAATCACGCTTGTCACCCCAGTAGTGTAAAGAAGCGAATCCTCATACAATATAACTTTTAAATTTTTCTAGTAAAATTTTCTAATCACAAAGTAGGTGTATACAGGCGACTAATTACGAAATAGGCTCATGAAATAAAAAAGATTTATCATATATACACATGATAAAATATATTTTTCAATATTTAGGAGTGAAATACGTATTCGCACGATATAATTTTCAGATTTAATATTTTTAGCTGTTTTTAAAACAATAGTTAATATTCACAGAAAGTAGAAATAAAACAAACCGAGTAACGTCGTAAGTCATTTTTGTAACCGAAAACACACAGATGGGACAGTCTGCGTTGGCACTTAGCACGGGGAACTAATTATCACGACAAAAGAATAAGAACAAAATTTTCGCTTGAAAAGCTTGTTGATGAACTTGGGGAAAAGGTTCTCTACGAGGAAATGTCAGAAAACTTGATTAATTCATTTAATGTAATTAACTAATTTAGAAAAAAGGATTAAAAGGTAAATACTGTCAAAATGCAGAGAAGATCGAATGAAAAAGGAAGCCCTCAGTTGCCCCGCTGAATTTGTTCGTGAGTATATGGATTGACCAAAAATTATTTGGAACAAAGTTTTGTTAACAGATGCTACTGAAATTAAGTGATTTGAATTTAATTCAATAAATCCTGCATGAAGTAAAGGCGCAGTCGCCTTCAAACTGAGCCAAACAATTTTGAAAAAGAAATTTGACAGTGGACGCATTTTCATTTCTCAGCAAAAGATCCTGAGAATATGGTGACAACACTTGATAGAATGAACGCCATGGCATTTTAAAAATTGAGCCTACAAATTCGTTTTTTCAGCTGAAAACTTGAACTTCCTTTCTGGCTGGGACTTCTAAATCGATAATTATCGTAAGTGCACGGTAAAGTCTCGGAATAAATGGCTCTCTGCACTAAAATAAATAATAAATGCACTAAAACGACCAAGTCAGACGAAAGGCTTAAGCCCAATATACAATTTGTGACGTCATTTGAAAATTTAGATCCAATTACGAGTCCCTGTAAACTTCCACGTCTGAAAAACCTGTGTAAAGAACTGTGGAACAAAATCCTTGTTTGAATTTTTATATGATTAACTGTAGACTACAAGCAGAGATCGGATACTTCGAATGATGAGCAAAATCGAATGGCGGTTCTATTATGAAGTATTAAATGAAGTTAATGTATAATTTTCTGCCCAGTGAAAATAGGTTTTGCTGTTTTGCTTTTAAATACTGAAACTATATTTTATCTTATTCACAAGACGCTTTTTTGTTCTCTGTGTATAGTTATTCAATACATACCTTTATAAAATTAACATGAACGCTCGTAGTAACTGAACTCGATGGAATACTAAAAATAGTCACCTGCTATTACTATGGTGTAGGTAGTTCACTAGTACAGGTCACGGCGGCAATCCTGCTCAGCATCCCTATCTGCAAGTGACCTAACGTACATCTGGTCGATTTTAAACCACTCATGCACCAATTGATCTCGTAGTGCGGCCACAGTACGTGGACGATCTTCCCGAAGTCTAACTTGTCGTCCTTGGCCCTAGGGTGTCCCACAAATTTTTTTTTGGTGGGTATGTGTAGGGACTTAGCTGGCCAATCTAAATGCCTGACATATCCTGAATGACCGTCAAACAATGACAATTCAAGCCCGACGCACCCGGCACTTGTTATGCTCGAAAGGAGCTCGCAAAACAAAACATAGGATCTGAAAAAATTTTTAGTCCGGGAGGGGGGTAGGGGTGTCAATTATTGTTCAGTCAGAAGCATCTTAAGAACTTTATGCTCTCAGAATGCATGATTTACTCTACTGTATGAATTGCAGCTCCAGTAGCATCTAACTTATGGTTTCATGGACGGCTCTGACTTTAACATTCGAATTGTAAAATATTCCAACGGCATATTTACTCTCAAATGTCTATTTTCCGTGCCTCGTTTTTTCAACCGAAGCCCAATTCATTGTTTCTAAGGAATTGATTTTTCCTGGAACGCTATCAGTCCTGGTCTGCCTGGAGCGAGTCGCGGCATCTTTATAATTTTAAGTTGAAAACAAACGCGGCTTGCAGAAGCCATGTCACGTTGACGTAGATTTCACGTAAGAACGACCTGAGACTTGGTCACATATGTACAAATGTAACTCCAAAATATATTTCCTTCAAATTTAAACAGCTTGTGCACCGACTACTCTCCGCTCATGAGTGTATTCGCTCCAGTTATGAGAGAAGAGATACGTACGGTATCATTTCAGGGAAAAACATACAAATTTTCTGCATTTAGAGCCGTTTCAGTGTCACATTTCCAGCTCTTCAAGCGATTGCGTCGTTTACCAAAAGATGACTCAAACTCTCTCTTTACAGCACCGTAAATCTGACACGTATATTTGTTCAGATGTAACTCGGACTCCTAGCACACTCTCAGCGCAAACATGCTCCAGAATTTATTTGAATTTCACCATGGGAAGAGGTAGCGCAACTGCCGCAAAAAATTACTGGAACAAATTCAAAACGCATGATTCTATTGAAGTGAATTCTAACAGGCCTGGTAACACGACTTGCCTAATGAACATTCAGCTACTATAGAACATGGTTGATTTTGGTCAAACCATTAAATTCAGTTCAGAGAGATGTAGAGATGCGAATAAGAAACATAGAAAATTCGAACCGGTGGTATATGAGAGAAGTAAAAGGTAAAGAGTACGTATAAGAGAGAAGTGAAATACGTGTGGGAGGTACGTGAACGAAAGGAGCTGAATAAGGGAAGCAGCATCCCTTTTAAGATGCCCACTTCAAAATTCGTTTGTTTTATGAGTACTGTGAAGTATATTCATTGCTGCTTGTTCATTATTTGTTGCTGTTTTTGACCTTTACAGGATGTAAACCTGGAATTTGGACAATTTAAATTTAAATTTTAAATGTTTTTCAGCTAGTATTTGTGCCTAAACTATCCGTCAGATTCGACATCAAAATGAAGCCGTGCTAGAGAAAATGTTGAAATATTCTACCTAGGTGTTCCAGCGCCATTAGAAAGGAAAGAAACTCATTGCAATGGAACCATTTGAGGAGATATGGGGAGTTGTTTGCTTCTTGATAGAATTGAAAAATCTTTGCTGAAGACATCGCAAATCGCTAAATTTCGACGATAATTACTTTGAACCCATCGGAAATTTCTCCTGGAGAATACAAATTCAGCCTGTGACATGGTATTTGCCGTGTTACGAGCGATAGTAAAATTATGCCCCTCATTTTATCGAAGAAGGACTTAAAATCAACACCGCTGAGTATACAAAGATGCTGGAGACTGTCATGTTACGTTAGATCAAAAAGAACTACGACCTAAGCAAGCTGTATTGGTTCAAGACCCAGCACCCATCCATGGAGCTAAAACTGCCCTTAACCTCCTCAACCAAAAACTGCCACTGTTTGTACCCATGTAAAGATCTTTGGCCGTCTAGCTCGCCAGATTTGAATTCTTGCGATTATCGGCTGTGTACTGAAGTTCAGAAAGTGCCGAACGATCCACTTCACATCGCTGTACAACCCCTGAAGGCGGCCATCGAGCGCGCATTTCGACCCCTTAAGCGGGACCACGCAGAGAGTGCCTGTGGCTCCTCCAGAGATCGTGTCCAGCGGGTCATTGATGATGAAGGCTCACACAGAGTGAATTAATTATAAATCTATGTCTAATAAATTTCATATAGAATACTTTTTGTATCATGTTCATTCTACCACGTTCATAAGGTTTTAATTTGCATTTCACTTGTCCTAATATACTGCTCTATCAAGTTCACACGTTCTTAGAATGTGATCAATGAGACGATATGTTTTTTGATCTAGTGATTAAAGTCACAAAGTAGTTCATAAAATATAATCGAAGTGCAAAACAGAGCATAACAGAAGTTAGAACTGAAACGATAAGTTAAGGAAATTTAAAGCAGGATGGCAGAAAATAAGCCTACGAAGCACTGCATGCTGGGGCATTTTTTTCTATTTTCTTCTAATATGTGAATTCATATAACAAAATTCACATGTTATAATTTTACGATGTATCTTAGAAAAATGTGTAAAAATTTATTAAAACCTTGTATATTTAAAAATTGGTGACATTTATCGCCACCATATCGTAAAGTCGTAGTTTACATGACTTGCAAAAATTTACACAATATTTGTGTTCTTAGGTTCTCAAATTTGTATTCACAGATGATTTTATTAAGTAAATTTGCTAATTCAGTTTCCATCCATTTCTACTAACTAGCACGAGGGTTAGCTTTCTGCTAAATTTTCATCTTTCACTGCTTATGAAATTGGTCTTGGGAAACAAATATCACTCATTTGCAAACACAATTGATTTATATTATCAACTATTTCGTAGAACAATTTCTAAATGATACCTCTGCTCAAATTATTCGGTTCTTATTAAATTATGTAGAGTTACTGCCGTCAATTATGCAACTGCATTTACGTATGTTTGTGATTTCTGGGTAACACTTCCCAATCTTCCGAACTGTTCACTCAGATGCTACTCTGATTTTTCCCTCAGGCAACGACGCACACGGGCAAACGCAAAGGTACTTGAATACTGGTTGCACTTTCCGTAGAGTTATTTTACTTTACAGATAAATTCGTTAAATAGTTTTGGCGTAACTTGTGTAGGATGGCATTTCGAAACGTCATCAGCGGTCGAAAACAAGCCTGCACTGGTGTACATCAGGAAATAAAGCTGATTGATCTTCAATTGAGTGCTCAGTGGGGCGCATCATTCAGGATGTGGGTAAATGCTAACTCTTTTGCTTCTCATAGTTTACTCTTGTTTTGCCCCTTGTTGCTGGTATTAGGTATACAAATAGGAAGAAATATTTGAAGAGGCATCTTTAAACAACTTGTAATTACGTAGTAGCACAACGTTTATGTGTTCAATGTACACTCTAAAGTTTTAGGGAAGATGCATAAGTCAACGAGCACTGACTTTTTACTCATATTGTTTCAAGTAAAGAAAAAAAACAGATTAGTACCTTCAAACGAATTGTAACCTTCTAACAAGCTGTAACTTTCTGACGAGCTGTAATCATCTGACGAGCTGTAACCTTCTGACGAGCTGTAACCTTCTAACGAGCTGTAACCTTCTGACGACCTGTAACCTTATAACGAGCTGCAATCTTCTGACGAGCTGTAGCCTTCCGACGAGTTGTAACCTTCAAACCAGTTGTAACCTTCAAACCAGTTGTAACATTCAAGCGAGTTGTAACCTCCTGACGGGTTCTAACTTTCTTACAAGTATAGTGATCTAGGTTTCAAAATTTCATCATTCCGCAAACTATTATTTCAAAGGTTTTCTTTAGAAATATTTTTTACTATTATAAAAACAAAAAACGACACGACTTCGAGCGGTGTCAATTTTAAAAATATCATACTTCTGAGGTACGTTAAGCTGCTTTCAAGTTTGATGAGTATCTTCACGATATGAAGTCAAATATATATATTTCAGGATTAATTCATAGATATATTTACGCAGAACGATGGGCATGATACTCATACTTCTTATTTTGTTTTAGATACGTTAGCAGATGGTAACCCATTGTGCACCGCTAGTTCACCTATGAGGTGCATGTAATTTGGAATCATGACAATTTGAGTCGGTAGCCCAAACCTTGGGTAGTTTTAAATACAAATCGGAGCTTGGAAAGTTCTGAGCCGATCCGTAGACTTAGATGCCAGAGGGGAGATGCTGAAGCCGCGACTGGGGCGTCCAAAGACTTAATCAAATATTATTTTCTACCAATCTCCGTACAGAGGTTGGCCTCGCATCCAAATTGCACTTGGACTTGAAGGATGAATTTCTTTCAGCACTTATAGTTGGGTGAGTTAGTATGGTAACCGATAAATCTGTGGTACGCTTAAGTTCTGCGTTAGGTACAACTAGCTAACAAGGTGCATACTAAGCTCAAATAGACTAAATCGCTTTTGCTTTCAGAGCTAGGGAGTTGAAACTCAATATCAATGTATGAGAATATGGAAACTTGCCATTTGCAGAAAGCTTTAGACTTTCTATGAGGCTTCTTTTCCATGTATTCCAGCAACGAACACTATCTTACAGCTTTGCAAAGAAAAAATGATGTTATGAGTGACAAAATTATAAATTTGGAATTTTGTGTACAGTTTTATGACGAAATGAACAAATCAAATAGTAACAGAAACAAAATGATACGCTTGTACTTCAGTGACAGACTAATCAAAATAAAATTTGTTCAACAAAGTATTCAAAAATGCTTAGAATGTCGGCCTTTTATACACTTGCCCATCATCTTCCATGAAATGCTAGCCAGAATAAATATATTGTACAAAGTGATCAATTGCTCATAGAGGCAGCAATACCATGATCTAATGATACACTTCAATCTGTCGCTGAAAGTTTGGGAACAAAAACGAACAGTTTGTGCACTGCAACGTTCCATTTGTTACGCTAGGATTTCGTAACTGCACAATTTTACGGCCGTTGCGACGTTTTCTCAAAACTTTATGCAGCGCTGGAATGACATTTCACTCTGATAAAGAATGCTCAGAAAATGTATGAAAACGAGAGCAAAAAATAAATAGCAGCTTACGAGCTTCATAGCTCACTTTAATGACTCACAGACTTGACTTGACTTGATTAGGGATACTTCCGATTATTAGTTCGAAGAAAAGCAAATTGCGCTCAATTTAGTGATGGTTCTGCTCAAAAAATTCACCACAGCGAAAACTTTCTTAGGATCCCAATGAAGCGAACAGTTTTTTTGTGGCTCAGTCAAAAAACGATTTTTATCTAAAGAGTAAGAAGATTTTCTACTATGGAAAACATATGTGCAGGGAAAAATACCGAAACTATGTATTAAATACCAACAATGTATTTCTCTGCATGAATTTTCTTAGTTTATAAAGGGAATCCTAATAATCATGAAATTAATTCAAACAAGAAAAGAGACTTCTATCATTCTGTTGACCTTCAAACCACACTGTGCAGAGGTCTCACGATTGTCTTGAGAGTCATTCCCAAGACTTGCGATGTCAAACTGAGATTAACATTTGTTTCTGGGTACGGTACCTCTTCCCGAAAGAGAGTTATCAATTTTCAGGAAAATTCGTGCCATACCAAATGCAACAACATTGACCGTTGACATCATCCCTCCATTGGCGTTTTATATTGAATGTGAATAACAGTTTTCATGTTTCACAGCTTTATCTTTCAGAACGCTACATATTGCATTCATCCCCAGGTGAAACGCTTCACAACAGACGCCGCCGTTCCCAGGCTTCTGATAACACGATGATGTCCACGCATCTTCAGCTCTCGCAGGAGAGAGACGGCGGCAGTAGAGGAGGTGTGTTATCGCCAAAATGGTTCATCGTCTACTTCTGGTCGCCCTTCTGGGCATTTTGCAAGTGGGTACTGAATTGCTGTCAATTTTAAGTTGATACCGACGACAAGCAATAACGCAAACTTTAAGAATAGGTATCTCTAACGAAGTTTGAAGTCCCCGATCTCTGATGAAGTTGAAGTTCTTAGAATCGAAAAGCCTATTTTAGGCACAGATACCTTTCAGTTGAGCGAGCCTGCAAATACATAGTTGTCGGCAAACAAAACCAGTATGCTTATGTCAAGTACTTCGATATAAACAATTTGAAAATTTTTATCATCTAATTGTATTGAAACTGAAAGAGTCTCTGCCGTTACGCCCTTGCAGGCCTTCTATTCGGGTGACCCTGCTGTCGAGTAGAATTTGCACACCTTAAATACCCTTGCGGTGTCCTCCAAGTTTACTTTCCACTCCTGAATTGTCTATAGAAGTACTACAGATTAAATACATGCTTTTCGCGAAGACACGATGTAAAGTTGTGCTTAAATTCCGTTGGTATCTTTATTCAAAGTCGGGTATGAAGGCGCCATGTAAGGGGAGAGCAGAACTGAAAAGGTATAATTCGTTAATTTCCCTACATCCCTCCTTTTCACCAGGTTCGCAGCTCTCAATCCCTAAGCCTATAAGAGTTCACCACTACACGAATACATTAATTATTCACTATAAAACCTCACATTCATGTCATCTCACCTATTCCAGGTACGGTGCTCCCAGTCCGTGAGTCTGTACGAGTACTACGCTCCAGAGGGCGTGCCGTCCGCAGGGCTGGTGGCTGAGGGCGGCACGTTCACCCTCAACGGGAAAGACTTGACGATTTTCTCGGGGTCTTTCCATTACTTCCGCGTCCACCCCGACTATTGGAGGGAGACCTTCCAGAAAATGAGGGCCGCTGGGCTCAACGCTGTCCAGACGTAAGACATTCCTAGCGATCAATACGTAGTGGATGACCCCAAACCATATGAAATTTCGTGTTTCAGACTTGCATCGTTCAGACTTCAGCAGTTCCGGTAGGGTAGAATAATGGTCATACCTGACAATGGCCATTCTAATTGTTCCTGACAACTGCTTGTTTCAGAGAAGTGATGCAACGGGAGACTGTGTTACAGAAGCTGTGCACTGACGTCGTTAGAGGCGATAATTCCTAACACAAGCGATGAAAATAGATTGCGAACATTTTAGGGAAATACTAAATGATAAAAGGATAACTTACGAAGCAGTTTTTTTCTTAAGCTACGCTAATTCATAGCGTGAATTTTCATCAGATGTTTGAATGGAACATGCCTTCATGCATCTAAAACACGAAGTATTACTTCATAAAGATTTAAAGTGACTAGTACGTACTTTAAAACCGTAGGAATGACTTGTAACACAGAAAAATAACTTTCATTTCAGTCTAAAAAAACTTGAAGAAAGTGTTTATGGTAAAAACATTCATAGCATCATTAGGTATTTATGTTATAACTAAGCCAATGTATGTATGCCTAAAGATCCTTGTGAAAAATGAAAGAGTTTTCACGTTATATGTATATCACCAAGTCGACAGTGTTTTTCACGGTAACGGTGCAAAAATTGTAAACGATTTTCAAAGTGAGTATAAAAAAATTTTTATAGGTTCGCCAGCTCCGGAAAACATGTTAGTGATTTTCTACGTAACAATAGCAATGCTTAAATGAGTGAGCAGAGAATAAGGTTAGTACATATACGAATGACAGCATGAGAGCAGGAGTTCTAGTTACGGTATCCCAGGAACAGCCCAACGAAAATATTATAACAATCTTGGAATAAGGGTTAATTTCAAAGCACTGCCAAAAAAGTCTCAGTATGGAGTCAACGCTTTCTTGAGGTCCCTCGGACTCGATCTCTTATCAGCAAAATATTCAGAATGTAACCGATTCTTAGGAATCTTGCATTTGCCACTTGAATTTTGATTCGGAAAATACTACACTTCCTTTGGTTTTTCCGATCTAGAGCACTGGTACAGTATATACAGTACACTTGTGCTCAAGTACTGTTGCCTGTACACGTTGATGTCCTTGTTGCCAGCTACGTGGCCTGGAACCTTCACGAGCCCCGCCAGGGCGTCTTCGACTTTGGATCACTGGGCGAGGACATGTCCATCTTCCTCGACTTGAGGGCCTTCGTGCAGATGGCCCAGGAGGAAGACCTCTTCGTCATCCTCAGGCCCGGGCCCTACATCTGCTCTGAGTGGGACTTCGGGGGGCTTCCCAGGTGAACCAGATTCTACATTCACAGTTTGTCAAATTTCATTAAGGAGTATGTAAAAATTTGGAACCGACTGTTACTGGCAAATGGTCTGCCATTCTTATTGATCAGTTACTGTCTGATAAGTCAGCTGAGAATACCAAAGGTAATCCTTCGAAGGGTCAGACTATATTCGAGCTCGGCACCTAATTCTAGTCTGAGTACTTAATAGTCTGAAAGCCTCGAGCTGTTGCTTCAGACGCCAAAATGATCGAAGGCTCTGCGCCGTGAATATTAGCGGCAATGTAAATGCTGAGTCCTATGGCTGTCAATGCAGCATCTCTATGTACACAATGTACAAAAATAAAATCCAATATGATTTAATTACCTACATCTTACTGTTCATGAATGACAGCTGGTTGCTGCGGGACCCGACGATGCACGTACGAACGTACTACGACAACTTCCGTGTGGCGGTCATGGCCTTCTTTGAGGCCCTGCTGCCTCAGGTGGCAGACCTGGAGTTTGTGGAGGGCGGCCCCATTATTTCTGTACAGGTGGGGCCATTACTTATGTGCAGGAGAGAGTTAATTGGGTTTGACGTAATTAGTATTGCTTAACTTTGGGTGAGCGAATTTAACATACTTCGATTTGGAATAAGAAAGTTTGGGGTGAGTTTACTCGGCTTTTACCCGGCATGAACTGACCATTTCTGAGCGTACGAATACATCTAAAAAGATCCCCTTTTAACATAACACGTGTTCACCAATAATCCAGTTGAGGAAGGGGCTCAGGATTTCATATTTTTGGCTGGGTCGCAGATCGAGAACGAGTACGGCCACTTCGGCTACGACGACGAGCCCCGGGACCGCCTCTACCTGAGCTTCCTGCGCGACCTGCTAGTCAACGGAGGCTTTGGAAACTCCCTCCTGTTCACCTCGGACTCGGTGGCCAGCCGCCTCGACTTGGGGTCTTTACGTGGAGGTCAGCAAGCCCAGAGTTGCCCTCAAAATGATATATAATAATGCTAAGCTGGGATTTAAACATTGCGACTTTTACTTTGGATCGTTCCTTGAGATTTGTTCTTGGGATGTCCGAGTGGTGATCGGCAAGCGCCGATGTTCAAGTGCTGATTAAAGTTAAGTTGAGATCTTAATTAGGAATCTTTGCGATGTAATCTCCAAGCAGGACTTGTATCTGGATTTTTTGCGTGTTAGTCAGTAAGCGAAGAACTGCAGAAATGACGTCATAAATTTATCTTAAGTACTGCAAAAAAAATTTTGAAGAGTGATTGACAAATTATCGAGAATGATCGAACAGAAAAATCGGAGAGCGTGGAAACAAAAGGTTCTCCCAACAACTAAGTGCTCCAAAACTTCTACCCAATAATGTTCGGTCAAATATCGGGATTTCTATATCAGTTTATTTGCTCGGAATAAAATCTAGTTTTGTTCTTTTCTTGCAGTGCTCCAGACGGCGAACTTTCAAACAGGGGCTGGAGATCAATTCTCAATGCTGAAGGTGCTGCAGCCCAACCGCCCGCTCATGGTCACCGAGTTCTGGTCTGGATGGTTTGACTACTGGCGCGCCGACACCCACTCCGTCTGGAACGTGGAAGGTCGGCTGGCCAAAGCTTACAAAGTTTTACAAAGTTTAGGTTTCTTTGCGTGTTAGTGTGAAGTCTTTTCCGTTGTTGTTTCTAATAGCTGTTTATCACTGTACTCAGGTAATAATTTTTATTTATTTATACTAAAAGGTATTCGAAAAATGAGCGTGTACTGAAATTGTCCTTGTTTTGATATATAGTTATTGTTTTAACATCCCGTACAAGTTATAAAAAATTCAAATTGCTCAGATAAATTTCAAGCGAACAGTCTGAAAGTGTACTGAACTCATGAGCATTTCAGTACAATTTTATTAACAATTTTGATTCGATTTCAAAAATACCATTTTAATTCTAACTTTCTTTCCTTTTGGTAGGGTACCCTATTTCTCGCAACGATGACCTCGCACAGAGGCTTCATCCTTTTCCCGTCTTGTCTCCTCATTTTTTCGCGAGAGCAAAACCCTCAGCTCTCTTTGCAGCCTGGGGGACCCTAATAATTCAAAAACTAGAACAAAATACCAGTTGAAACTCAATTCCCATCAAAGGTAGCTACACAACATCAGTTTTTCAGAATCTCATATGTATTGACATGACGCTATGGCGTCTAGCCCGCTCCAGCCTGCACTCACTTGGGCCCTGGGTGCAATGGAGAATTTCGGATTCGAAATTTCTTTTTCGAACAAAGTGCTCTGCGCCCGAGCGAAAATCAGCCACAGCAAACGTTGAGCATTAGACTCATGACTTTTTAAATAAAAGACAAGCGCTGTGCCACAGAATCTAAAATTTAGAAAAATACAGCAAACGTGTCGGATTATGAACGGTTCTCCACCAGACTTCGCCACCACGCTGGAGTACGTCCTCAGCCAAAACGCTTCCGTGAACTTCTACATGTTCATTGGGGGCACAAACTTTGGCTTCCTGGCCGGCTCCCAGATCATAACGTCTTACGGTGAGGAAGTTCAGTGAAGTCGAGTAATGGTATTCGGTAACTCACAACACGAACAACAATACTCGGCAGTGCACAGACTGAGTTGCAACGACACTTTTGTACACGAGCGTCGGTTTTGCCCGACGAAAGTGATGCAACTCCTGTGAAGTGTGGACATCCAAGCCAAAAATGAAGTGAAGTGCTTGCTTTTAAGTTAAAACTTAGTTTTTTGTTTACAATATAGAAATATTGATTTAAATTGAAGTATAAAAGTATGTTATTTGACGCGTAATTAAATTGAATTCTCGAGCAGACTACGGTGCCCCACTCTCAGAGGCTGGCGACTACACAGAAAAATACGACAGACTGGTGGAGATATTCTCACGTTACAACCCCCTGGTGGGCGTTGGTGAGTACGGGGGCTGTCACCTGTGATAATTGCATTGAAGAAAAGCTCACTCTCGTACGTCACAAGGACGTCCAGAAATTTGTTCACCGAAGAGGCTGAGTGCGGCTGTAAAACCTGGCCAACTGGCGCTCGACTCACTCGGTCTCCACAGCCATGCTATTCGTCAGACGGCAGAATTTCTAGGCAGTTCTCGGTT
>VOMN01079845.1:0-24656 GCA_014899125.1 Orchestia grillus
TTGGGGCCCGGAGATTGGCCACGAGACACTGCAGAGTGAGGTTCCTGCTCCAGTGAGAGCAGGTGAGCAGCAAGGGCCTGCAGCCTCTTGATGAGCTCAGGGTCAGGAGGAGGCTGTGAGACGCTCGTGTTCTGGCTCACGAAGGGGTACTTCAGCGATTGTAGTGTCTCCTCAAACTCCCTGTGTAAATTGAAATGCTTCAAGGATTTCTTGCACAACTTATCAAAAAAAAAATATTTGTAACAGATTTTGTTTTCCAGAGAAAAGGCAGAAGGTGAAAGATAGACCTGACTGACATTTGGGCACTTAGAAATGGAATGTATAGAAGTAGTAAAAAATGCAAAAACAGTAAAGAAGATACAATAAAAAAAAAAAGCAAACAGAAATGAATATCAAAACACAAATTCAAAAGTTGAAATTATAGGGGAAAAAATAATTTAAAAATTCTTCAGGCACACTTGTAAAAGTCTCAAAACTGTGAGAAAAAAGTAACACTGGTACATACAAGCTAGTTCTCTGAAGAGACAACACATTGAGAGAAGATGTCCAGAATGTGCACCAAATGAACTTGGACCCAGAAACTCACCCAGACAACAAGTGCACAAGTCTGCCATGCCAGTAGGTGAGAGTGTCCAGGATGTATTGCTCCAAATTGGAGCAGGCAGTGCGGCCCGAGACATGGTGCAGGGTGGCTGCCAGCCTCGAGTAGCAGGCCAGCAGCTCCACGTGGTTGCCACTGGCGCCGCTGCTCATCATGCTCTGCATCTCCGAGCTGAACCAGAATGAAATGAATATGCTTTCTTTGCATTTGACTTCACCTGACTTAATTTTTAGACAAGCATTCCATTAATACATTACGGCAGTTTGACAAATCTTCTTACATTATTCTTTCAGCAGTGGGACCACCCATGCATTATGTTGTAGTTAAAGTGCTGAGTTGTGTTCTTCTACTCATATGCTAACCATAATACAATACACAAACAAAGCAGAGAAAAAATAACCAATTCTTTTGCATAATGTTGAAATCAACTCACCTAATAAACCAAATCACAAAGGTAGGTCAAAACAGTTTTTCAATAAATTTTTATTTAAAACAGAGCTTTCAAGTGATATTATTGACTCACCTTCAGAATCTAAGAAAAAATATATATACCTCCATATATGCATTAAGAGAATTTCAATATTCTGAGCAATAGAATACAAAGAACAGAAATAAGCCAATTGTAGAGTACAAATGTAGTTACCACAAGCCAAATTAATTTTTCAAGTGGGGTCCAACAAGTGCTATGATTCAAGAGAGGTCTGTAACATGAATCAATATGCTCTCTAATGTTCTTAAATCATAAGAAAAAGTTGATGCAATATTATTGAAATTCTTGTTTTAATACAGGATAGTTTGAAGTAAATGAATGATCACATAGGTCTATTGCTATTGTGAAAATATGCTAAAAATCTGTCAGCACAAGAAAAGATCCTTTTTGTTCTGTTTGTGTTTTGAAATAATCGTTTTAGGAATATTGCATTTATCCATCTACATATCAATATACATGTAAATTTTTCTTTCCAGATACTGAGTAAAATAGTCAATATCTCTTGAAAGCTCTATTTTGCATCAACTTTTTCATTGGAATGCTATATTACTACTCACATTTGTAATTTGGTGTATTTTAAGATTAAGATTTCTGACTTATAAATCAATTAGACAAATATTTTCATTTCTAAGTTTTTATGATGCTGAACATGCCCCGTTTTCTACAAAGCATTATTGCATAAAATTTTATACTAGACATTATGCTTGTGTCAGTAACAACCATTTGTTGATATTGGTTTGGTATGAAAGCACAGCATTCTTCACAAATTTGATGGTAGAATGTTCACAACAGGCAGCTCATTTTTTCAAGGCCAAAGGGACTCTATCTTCCTGCCTGACAAATGAAGGGTTGGAGTTTATTCCTAGCAACTTGCAGATCTTGAATTAACTTTCTGTAACAATTTCCAGCAGAGATTTATGGGTTCAATTGTTTTTTTTAAATACTTCTGTGAACAATGCCTAAAGAATTATTGAGTCTTAAATTATATCCTGTAATTACACCCCTAGGTAGAAAACTTGCCCGAGTTCCTGGACAGACTTGACCCATCCTTGGTAGCAGCGCACAGTATCCATCTGCAGCATCAGCTCCAGCTCCCTCTCGACACTGCCTAGCAGCTGTCTCACCCTTAACTCTTGCTGTGATGCCTGCATAAAAATTATCTTAAAATCTATGGCAATGGAAATGATCCATTAAACAACAACTCTACAATTCCGTATTGAATATACAATATCCATAAAATATAGAATAAACCAAACATGATAACCCTGGTCAATAACAGCATGGAACTAACAATCATCAAATTATTTGAATGCAAATTGGAAATTCAAGTAGTTAATACTCAATATTTCCTGTTCATTCCTAAGTCACAATACATCAAAGCTAAATCCATGCTTAGGTTTGTTTGACACAATGAAGCAACATAAAATTCAATGCTCAAAGAAATTGGTCACTACATAGGTAGGTGACAGACATTCAATTAACATCTATACAAAATTTCATGGTTTGGAGCCCACTAAAACATTCAGAATCAGGCCCCCTTCTAGTGATGCAAGATTTGCACATTAGTAGCATTATCTTACTTTCTGACCTTTGACCTAGATTACAATAAAGTACTGCTTATGAAATTCACAGTAATGGCTTTGGCATGATTTCTTTGCTATGAAAAATGATATTTCAAATTAAGTTCATTCAATGTTTCCCATAAGGTTGTCCTTCATGCCTGGTTACAATTTGCAATAGGAAATTTAGATCTACCAGGAATATCCAAACATCACGAAATTAAAAAATTGCATTCTGCCACTGATGCAAAGAGAGGGAAATATTCGATAAATGTACAATTCCAATCATTGAAATAAAAATATTACAAATGACAGTCTAATATATTTATTAATTTCCAAATTTTTACAAACTATTGTATGTGAAGAGCAAAGTATGATGAAAAGATATGATTATTATTACTGACTTATTGACAGTGTGTGACACACAAAAGCAGGGCATCATTTATTCAAATTCTTTTTGATAATCAAATATGTGGGAGAAAATAAAAGACAAGTACTCAGTGATGCTGATCCAAAAGCTGCAATGCTTACTTCAGTGTAAACTTTTTGGGCCTCCTCCTGCAGCCCCTGGGTGGTGGCCAGGTGGCGCTCTGCACTGGTGACAGCTGAGCACAGCTGGTCAGGAGCTGCACTGCTCTCCAGCTGCAGCTGTACATCACATCATACATATCATTATTCTTCAGCAGCAGCTGTATGTATCCCTGCTGTTTAGCTGCTGTTGGATAAAACACATATAGTGCAGTGCACAATAACCACTGACCAACTTCATTAAAAAGTAATATGTAAACAGTAGCCCAATTTACAAAGAGAAAATCCACTATCAAAACTTCCAACATTCAAAGATGGTATGAATTAGAAAAACCTAATACCTGGGTACTTCATTTTAAGTTACCAGAACAGATTTCCATGTATTGATCATAACCAAAACTGTAACAATAGGTCAAAACTACATGTACAAACATGAGCAAGAAATTAATATTGAATATTCACACCTGGCAGGTGTAAAATCTTACTTTCTCTTCCAAGTTGGTCTTGGTGGTGCAGAACATCTGTACAACTTCAGCAATTGATGAGAGATTGGAGGCATCCTTGCCTAGAAGCCGGTTGAGCTCAGCAACTGCACCCTGTCTGGCACTGAGGGCCGGTTCTTCTGGATCTTCAAGTCTTATGTCAGATGTCATGTTGTTCTGGTCATTTATCAGCTCTTCACAACAAAGTTCTAGTTACTGTGCACCAAATTGTTTTGAAAATCCATTATGCATGTTGCTTTTTTCACCATTTTATGAGTTAAAAAAATGTTCTGTGCTTAAATTGTTTTCTCATCCACAAAGTATCAGTAACTGAAACAAGCATCACTAAAGTTTTGTACAACTGTACATCAAAACTTAACACAGTTTTTTGCAAAAATCTGAGTTCTTTCTTTTTACACTCTAAACCATTCAAAAACTCAAGGCTAAATCAATTTACAACTCAAGGAGAACAATCAATGCTCCTTCTTAGGGGGCAAGCATTGAAAAACTTCATAGAAGTGGTCTTGGTGAACTACGAGTCCATGCCGTAAAGTGATCCAATACGATAAAGATGGTTTTGAATAAAATCGCAGTTTCAGATATATATCATTCAAATTGCTTTCACGATCCCCAAATGGTACAATGTCATCCACATGGTAATATGAGTTGCATCTATTACCCCAAAATGTGAGATGAGCAATGCAGACTTGCTTCTCATCAGGATTGTAATAGATAATACCAATAAACTTGCGGAAAATTTCACCCATGATGCCCAACATGAAACAAGCAAAACCTCCAAGTCCCACAGCCACAGCTAGCTGCCCAGGGCTGGAAGATGCAGGACCAAACACATAATAGAGACCAGGAATGACTGTCACAGTGAGGATAGTTTGCAATATTTTCATTCGGCACAAAACCTGAGCATGGGTAATGTAAGGAAATTTGTAAATCTGCACAAACTTTTTCCCAGGACTGTAAGGATTGACAGGCAATTTTGAATTTTTTTCTTCTGAGTCCTGCAATTTTCCAGACAGTTTCCGACTTTGGTTTAAAAAAATACCACTATAATTTCTATCATTAAACGTACACTGAGAATGAAGAACCTTAAATCCATGCTGTTGCAATACAGTGCAAGTGTGATGCTGCATGAGACTTCTTTTGATAGGAAAACGCAAGTATTTCATCAAAACAAATGAAACCATGATTACATAAATCTGAAAGGAAAAGAAATTATTGAATTCATTTACAAAAACATTCTTGATGTATTTATAAAAACAAGGTAAGACTATATATAGGATCTTTTTTGTGTTGAAGTTGTAAAGTTTTAACTGTGAAAAATGTTGGATTGCGCACAATTTTATGACTTAGAAGAGAGTGTGAGCTCACATCTCAGAAGGTAGAAGGTTGAGATGAGAGAAAACAGTCACCATTTTAGAAATGGTGTCAGAACAGAATATTTCAGTCATTATTTTGTAGTATAAAAAGTCACAAGAAAACAATGAATCACATTCTACAAATCAAAGTCAATTTCATACATCAAAAACATATATGGATATCTCAGTAACCTCAAAATATCTTTGTCCTATTTACACTTCCTTATAGCAAGGGAGTGACAGAAAGGAAACCAATTATACCTTGAATCAGAAGTAGGTTGGACCTGTCACTAATTTTAACTTTCTAAGCAGGTTCTTCAGAACTTATGTATTACTGGTAGTTCAGAGATCTGTTATTATTGATAGAAAAAATTATCTTGTTTTTTGTTGAAATGACACCTGTTAAGGAAATGTTTTATTAAAAAATTTCAGTATCAAAAAAAAAAGTTTCTTTGATTTCTATACTCCATTTTCTGAAGAACTAAATTAGGCCAATTACAAGTCATATACTCATGCCATATCTTAAAATATTAAGTTATCCCAAACCTCAAATTCACAGATGTCATTCAAGTACAAAGACATTGAGTGATACTGCTTACACCTAGATAAGTGATAGGCATTTTTTATACCAAGGTTAAATATCTAGCTTATGTTTTCAATCCAAATCAACTTTTTTGACCAACATTCATTATTTTATCTTAAGAAGTATTTTAAAGTTAAAAGTTATTTTTATCTGAAAATTAAATAAGGCTTTGGGTTATTTAGGTATGAATAATATTTTTTACCTACCTTTGTTACTATGTATTGTAACTTTTTCAAGTCAAAAATAAAACACAAATAACTGATATTTGACTAGTTAATTCTTAAAATGTCATCTATTCATAAGTGACTAATTTAACATATATTTTATGAACCAAGTGGTTAAGTCATACTGTTACTTTAGAAAAATTCTAGGTATCAACTGTAATTTTATGAAAATAATAACAATCCCAAGTAGCCCCAGCATTTAGAGTAATTTGAGACACTTGTAAAAATATTTTCAAAAACCTGTTTTCAAACTATCATTGTAAATAGAATATTTTGTCTGGTTCAATGGGCAATCATAGCAATGTACAAAATTTATAACTAAATTAATGAACAAATTTTTCAACCTCTTCTATTTTTGAACTACTTATACTAGAAAACATGGTATTAAAATTTATTTGCTTGGTAAATGTATGTCAGAATGCAATTGATATGTTGTCTACACATCATACAGGAAGTGCAGGAGTAGTAATTGCAATTCAATTGCAGCAACATCCAGATTCAAACAGAGGGAATATCTCAATCAAAAACATTCAACACTAGAGCCAGCTTTCTAAATCAAGAACTAATAAACATGTATGATAAAATTCACATGCTTGGGTATGAGGATAGAAGATGTGTTGTTGATGAACTTGCGGAAATATTTTGTCTTTTGTGAAGCTAAGTGTTGAAGATTTGCATGTGACAGGAATCTTAGGCAAATTTATCAAAAGGCACACATACCAATTGTTATACAAAAATATGCTCACACCAGAGACAAAATTGTTTTGAATATTTTTTATTATGAGTACCAAGTTCCTCTAGCAAGGTGTTCCAAATTACATAGGCTCACAAAAATGGCTGCCACTGTTTTTTTTTTACAAGAGCTAAGTAAATTCTGACACTGGATTTTACAGACAACTTCTATACACATACAATATTGAAAATCTACAGTCTACAACTATGACCTTCTAGACTTTTCTTCCCATACTTTAGCAAGACTAAGTAAAATAAAATGTATATAATTTTGAATTTTTTTAATGGAAAATGAATTGATTTAAATAATTATCAAGCTAATAATACAATAGAAATATTAAATTTTATAGCCAAAATTCAAGATTTGAGGGTTAATTTATATATAAGGCTTGTTATTAATTCTATGCAGTTTGGGCACTACATTTCTTGGTTTGCAGTGTAAGCCATTTATTCCACATTACCGCAAGTGTCCTAAATAGCATCAAAGAAACTATTTTACTGCTCAATTACAAGTTTTTTCTAGTTTTCATATTGATGTTTGATTTTTATTTGCTCTCTCTATGTATATAAATTGCATTCAAAATTTGATCATAATTTCAAATATTTAATAAAATTTGACATAAATAATGTTAGTAGTGAAAACTTTTTATCAAAAATATTTAGTTGGCATTATAAGAATAATGATTATAAATTACTTGAAATCACCTTTAAAGCTGAGTTGTAGTTGTAGTTGTAGTGAAAGCAGCGCTTCAGAAACTCAGTCTATTTTGCACCAAAAGAGTAGGGACCATTTAGTATGGACTTAGGAGAACGGGGAATCTATGCACAGGGTGTGTTCCCACACAAGATCCCCTGCGCATTAGAAACAGCAAGTTAAGAAGGAAGAGCAAGAAAAGACAAATAAGAAATAGCGAAGAAGGAATGAAAACGGAAGAAAGCAAAGTGGGCACGAAAGGCAGAAGTCCCGAAGGCCTATCTAAAGCTGAGGTACCCTAGCAGTACTCCCCTGGGGGCGCTAGTCCCCATAGCATAGGATAGGCAAACCTAACTAACCTACCTCTATTGCCCATGGCCTATCCTATGCCCCTTGAGGGGCTGTAAAGCTAAATTAATAATTTGAACCATAGAGCATCATATATAATTCTAGGGTACACAAGAGGGTTGTACCTTGCTTTGTGCTAAATATAAAATAATATCATATACAGCAGAGTAGACTTTAAATTTTAGTAGGAGACTAGAGCTTAATTTACATAAACTCGCCTAACTTTTGTAAGCAATAGAGTATTTACATATAAACAACACAGAAATGTCTCATACGAGTTTTGAAAAGTAGATAAATACTTGATAAAACGTAATAAAATTTTACACAAGTTCAATTTTTTTTCTTCTGATAGAAATGACCATAAAACAAATAGGCTCATAGATATACTTGATGTACAAGACAGTTACTTCACTGACTATAGGCACATCAATTAGCACAATATATAATAAACAAAATCATTTACATAATTACTATTAAGAACATATTCATAATAGATAAGGATATAATTAGCATTTTAAAGATTAGTGTGTTTATATGCACTCAATAAATGCTACAATAGTTAATAAACAAAACATTAAATAAAATATCCTGACAGGCAAACAATGTGACGTCATCCTTGTTTACAAACATAAGCGACCCATTCGTATTCAAAAATTTAGCGAATAATGAATTAAGGTATATTTTAACATCTAAACAGTTGTAATGTATTAATACATTAACAGCATAATGAAACTGTCAATATATTGCATATTTATTTATTCATATTTGCCCAGTCTCAGCTGTTGCAACGTGGATTGCAGCATAAAACGTAATCAGTTAGGGAAGAATTCGTTCTAATTGGTGTCGTCTTTGGATAAATTGAAAAATCATTATTCACGGTAGCAAAACATGTATAGGGTATTTATTAAATGACTGAAGCTATGAAACCAAGAATATAACAACATTATAATTACAAACGAGATTCATTTAGAGTGTGTAGACCATCTACCGAGGAAAAAGCGTGCGAATGATTTCCGTGTTGTCAAATTATAGGTATAATCCACAAATTTACCCCGAAACGTTCTCGTTAGTTCCATAGCTGTGTTTTTTATATCAAATGGCTATCTCTCTGCGATGTATCGTTCTTTTGAAACTTTATATTCGTATTTTGTATTTAGTTAGTCTCCCATTACCTGTAGGATGGATAAGAAGTGTTGTCAATGTAAACACTTATTTTGTGTGATATTGCTGTACACAGTTATTAACTACGAATTTTCAGAGGGCATTATTCATCGTCATTTAGTCATAATTGATAATTTTACAAGATTTTTGTTCGTTTTTCATATTTAAGTTATTGTAAACAGCAGTATATTTCGTGTCCATTTAGCATAGGATGTTGGTACCCACCTGATATAATAATTTGTATGGCTTTAATGGTTTCACTTCATTAGTTATCACGGCCATTTAAACTTTTTGCTACATTTAATTTTGAGATTTGTACTTTTCTCCTTAACCAAAATGATGAGTTTATTTATCATAAATCATTTGAGTATGGATATGCGTGAAACAATGTACTCATATTTTTAATATTTTTGTGTAAAAATGAGTAGTACTTAGAATAATGTTTCTTTTTGTTAGAAAAAAACAAGCTAATCAAACATGTGAGATTTTGAGTTATTAATGGCAAAAAAATATTTAGCACAATTTTTAGTTTTTCCAAGAGCTGGCAGATATAGACTGCAGAGTTGAGTCTATGTATTTAGTTAAATTTAGCACACATACTTATTATTACATTTATTAGTACGTGTGTCCTGCCAAAAATGGTGGGGAAAATTATGTTAATTCCATTATATGCTTAGTTAATGTTTACTTTACTCCAGTCAACTACTTAAAGTGTCCTATTCAGCTTGCAGCTTTCATTTTTATGTCCTTAGATAGAATTTTTTCCTTGAGTGGTGGAAATTTATTTTCAAAAAGTTTATGATAAAATAAAAGTATAAAAATTAGTTTATGCTTCTTCCTAATCATGGGAGAGAAACATTTTGAGACTAAGTTTCCTCCTTCCAGAAAAATAATTTCTATCCAAAGATTAGAATGAAGGCTGTACAATAAACAAGACGCTCTGTGCAGTTGGGTGCAGTAAAGTAAACATTTATTCAATGGTTTCTTATCTACAAAATATCATATTTGTAATAATGATGATTCACATATATTTTTAAATTCATTATTTTTCTTTCTCTTTTAACTATAATTAAATGCCTGTCAAGAATATGTTTTTAATTATTTGATTCACTGAAGGTCTATGCTGGCCACTAGTTGCTTGAGATGCTTCTGACCAGAGCTGGGCAGCGCTACTTTGGAATGTAGCGGCCGCTACATTTCGAAGTAGCGCTGCCCACCTCTGGCCATCTCTGCTTCTGACTGCATATAAAGCTCAGGAAGGTCTTAAGCACTTTAACTTTTGAACAACCTTCTACTGACAATAAATTTTCTATGTGAAACATTTGTTACTATTTATAAATTGAGCCAATTCTTTCTTTTTAAATAGAGGAATTTTTTTAAGTTCCAGTTCTACTGTACCTTCAGTTTAAACACATCTATATACTATTATAACTCTGATGTAATTGGTTGCTTGTAGTTGTATGCACAAGTACTCATGTTAATTAGATAGAGGTAATAGAGCTGGGATTTACCTAAATTCAAAAATGAGAAAGATGAAGTTGCCTAATAAGCTCTGAATTTCATCCCAAATTCTTCTCTTGATCAAAAATAAACTAATTAGGATCAACAGGACAATGGGTATGAGAAACTAGATATAAGATACTTATCATTGAAGTTTGATAAAAATTCTAGAATATGAAAAAGATAAACGAGCAACCTTGGATTATTGGGCACAGAAAAGTTAACAGCCCAGCATAACACTTGATAATATATTCAGTCTAATTTAAAAAAAAATGAGCCATTTTGTCAGTGTAGTTCATTCTAGATCTAATAAAAATAATTGATTCAAATTAGGTGATACTTTTTTTCCAACCCTTTCTAACTTTTAGATAATGGAATTTGTGATATGTTCAACTTGTTTTTTGATAAATGTTTGATATTTGCAGGCCTACATTCTGTAAAAGAGAGACTGATACATAATGAAAATGTGATGAAGACTTGGTGGCAAAGGCAATGTTCTGTTTATGGATGTGTTTACATTTAGCCCCCAAATTTGAATTTGAAGCCAAGCGCTTGGGTTAGCTTCAGTTCACAGCTGAGTTGAGTATTGGTCATATGCAAGTCACAATTGTATGACTTTATTTAGAACTCTGATTGAATGATAGCTTGACTACATAGATCACTGGTATCTCCCTTAACCATGGTTTTACAGCACTACTCAAGAAATTTTTCTTTGCAGCCGTGTAGTACATTGTGATGTGTTTGACTTCATTATTTGTCACATGTGCTCTGTCAACAGCTGTTATGAGTTCATCCACAAAAAGTTTGAAGCAAGACTTCCTTTTCTGAACAATCATAATTTGAGCAACTGCAGCAACACCTCAGGAATTAATGTACCTCACAGAGCTCAGGTTTTGATTCTTTTGAAAAAATATATAATTGTCTTTATTGCAGAACTGACATAGTTGTCTTGTTTAAATCTAAATAAATAACTTTCATCAGTCATCTTTTTTGAACAGTTTTTTTCCTTGCATAGATAAAATGGCAGATACAGTGTTGTTGTTGCCTCAAGATGATGGCTCAGGAGAAAAAGGCCACATCACTGATGACTTCATGTACAACAATAATGTGGCAAGCAGCCACATCTACATACGTATGGGTGAGTTGAGCACCCGCAATGATGAGCTTTGAGTTATTTTGAGTTAGTGCTGATGTTTAAACAGCCCTCATTTTGACCTATTTGCTTCAGCTTCCACCACATAGCCAACGTGTGCCAATTATCGAGGCTACCTCCTCAGTGTCACTGAAGTACTTGCCACATTTCCAGGCTTCCTGCGGAAGGTGTACGGCTTGCTGAGTGTGCAGCTCCTTGTCACAGCTGTTGTGGCTGGGGTGTGTGCCTACACCCCTGTCGTGCGAGACACCATCCACACCAATCCTTGGCTGCTGATGTTCTGCATGCCACTCACCTTTGGTCTCCTAATTGCTCTGCATGTCAAAAGGTATTGATGTTCATCAGTGGGTGGTGTTGAACTAAAGATGCAAGTGCTATTTTCTATTGATTAATCAGTAGTTTTTTATTTTATAAGTGTTTTCCTATTATTTCTTAGTATAATAGGAAAATGATTAGGCACCATCATGCTGTAGCCTATTTGAAGAAATTGTTCGAACTGTCTGGTGGTAAATCATTTAATTCTATGATAATAATTTCTCACTAAATTCTTAAAATGAGCTTTTTATGTACTATTATGTGAATGAAGCAAGGAGGGAACCTTTATAACGATGGCAAAAGTGTGTAACAGTACTAGCTTATTAAATTACATAGTTACACATAAAATTGAATCTTGCCAGTAAGATGTATTTCTATCATGAGTCGGGAGGATGATTGAATTTATTTACTTATTCTTTATGAATTATTTTATAAAGGTAAATAAGTGTATAACAATTGCATTAAGAATCTTTACATGTCCAGAGATACCTCTAACTGTGACTGCACAAACGTATCTTGCAAAATTGGAACCACTGTTATAGACCATCATCATGCTGGGTGGTGAACAGAGTTGTCAGAATTTAGGATTATTGAAATTTGCTATTTTTACAATTCACATTTAGACATGTAAAAAAATCACAGACCTTTGTTCGAAATCATCAATTTTCTATTCATTGTTAGACATGTACAATCACAGAACTTTGCTTAAAATCATCAATTTGTGTAATTCCCTGCGGGATTTTCAGGCATGTTGTTCCAATGAACCTGTTCCTGCTGGCGGGCTTCACAGTAGTGGAGGCTGTGACAGTAGGCACAGTGGTGTCGCTGTATGAGGTGGCGTCTGTGGTGCAGGCCCTGGTGCTCACGCTGCTCATCACTTTTGGACTCACTGCCTACACCTTCCAGACCAAAAGAGACTTCACCAAAATTGGAATTGGGTAAGAGTTCTTCTGAAGTTGCACACTTGATGGTAATGCAATTTGTTTAAGGGTTTGAAATGAATTAAAAATAAGAGGCTATCATGATGGGTGAAAATTGAGCACATTACTTTATTATTGAATTAAAAGTACTTTTGAAGCATGCCTTGCTCCAATGTTATCAAATTTGCAGTCATAGTTCTAAATAAAGATGGTAAGTACTGCTGGATTCATGACATCTTTAGAAATAAGGCAAGGCTGGTGTTCCCGAATGTTTGCCTGTACCAATCTTTCACTGATGCTACTCTCACCACCGCTGATAACTCTATCTATAATGTTATCAATGACATTCATTTAATGAATCTCGAGTAAATACCCTAAAAACTGCGGTTGCCAGTGCATGGATTGTTTTAACAGTTTTAGGTACAGTACTTGGACTAACTAATATACTAAATGCGTACTTGCACATCGAGATAGGAGTGAAAAAGACACGTAGTGTGCAGATATGCAACATATGTACAAATGATGGTTCTATAGACTGCCTAGGGCTTCCTTCAGAAAACAAAATTGCATGCAAACCCTTAGGCTGTCCTGAGGCTTGTTCCACCGTTAGGTTGCCTTAGTTTCAATTCTCACATTTTTTTCTATTCTTTGGTAGTAGTAGTAGGAGTTCTTTGACATTGCTTATTGCACAATGCCTGAGCAGCTCAGGAAGGTAGCCACCTCCACCGGATGCGTCCAGAGCTGATAGATGGATGTAATGTTGTGTTGTAGTCCAAGTGCCACCAGGTGGTTACAGTCTAAAAGATGGGTTACTGTGTGGGGATGTACCTGACAGTTGGGGCAAAGGTTCGACTGAGTGGAATCCAGTCTGTGTCTGTAAGTGTTGAGTGAGGTGTGGTGACCGCAGCGAAGTCGTGTACGGTCCTAGAGAGTCCTTTCCAACCTAGAGAGTTGTGTCTCTGTGCTGCTAATGTCAGTTGGGTGGTTATTGAGTATATTGTTTATATCTGTTCTGTCTAGTGTTTGTAGTGTCAATTGTGTGAATGTGTTTATAATGTTGGTGTTGTCCACGGTTGGTGGTAAAGTGTCAAGGATGGCGGAAAAGTATCTTTGAGATGTCATTTTTATCCGTGATTGAAGTACCATTGAGGTGTCATATACTCTTTGGTAGAGTATTATTCCTGCGACACCCGTCTCGTTTCTCTTTTTTCACATATTATGTGCTTATCTCCTTATTTTTATCCTGAAGTAATCTCAACGTTTACATCGAGACCGCTCAGTCATTTAGAATAATGAAGTAAAAACGCCTTGGGTGACTTCAAGCGAATTCTCGAGTGAAGTACTGTGTTCTGTTGATGCCTTGGCGTCGCTTGCGCAATTCAAAATTATTTTCCCTTTGATTGTGGCGACTACATGGCTACTTTTCCCCCCTAAGATGATGCAATTAGAAAACTATTTATTTGCAGGCTGTTTATTGGGTTGCTGTGCCTGTTGGGGGTGTCGGTGCTGAACCTCTTTCTGGGGAGCACTGGGCTCGATCTCGTCATCGCTGGCGCTGGGGCCCTCGTCTTCTCTCTCTTCATCGTCTTCGACACGCAGGCGAGTGCATGCGGTCACTTGAGCGTGGTGCTGCTCACCGGCTCAGTGCCTCAGCTGAGCAGCGCAGTCATACCACTGTAAAGCTTACGTTGCTCGTTTAGAAAAAATTATATGTTGTCTCCTGTTGTACGGATTACTGTTGGCCAGCAATACAATTACATTAGATTCACATTAATAAGTGTATACGGACTTTAGTTTTGACATCCTTTCAGGGGTCATAGGATGGACAATAGGCAATAGGGTTAGGTTATTGGTTTTGTGTACCCGATCTCAAAAAGATTTGTGCCCCCAGGGTGACACTGTTCGGTTACCTCAGCTATAGATAGGCCTTCAGACTTTTGTGCCTACTTTGCTTGTTTCCCATTTTCAAGCCTTCTTCGCTGGTTATTCTTTCTGTTTTCTTCCTCCTCTTTCTTAATTTGCTGTTTCCGTGTGCTCGGAATTTTCAGTGGGAACACATTTGTGTTTAGATTTTACGATTTCTAAGGTCTATACTTTATGGTTCCTTCTCTTCGCTCTCTTGAGATCGTATTCCATGTGGCTAGGGGGCTTAAAACTAACTAATAATCTAATTTAATTCTGTAGCAGAAAGAAAATACATTCTCATAAGCATGATGCTGTTATATCGTCTTAGTCTCGAATACTTAGGGTAAAGTTGAATGAAATAATAACAATGTTATTTCAGTTTGAAAATAAACACGTTCTATCCATTAAGATGACCTAGTGGACAGAGGGCAACATTTTGGGTGTCGACCAAATGTAGTGAGGTACACACTATAGTGTAATTCTAGACGTAGTAATGTACTAAGACAGTAAATTGTCATGATGTGTCCCGTGCAGATGATGATGACGAAGCTGTCCCCTGAGGAGTACATCCTGGCCACCATCAACCTCTATTTGGACATCATCAACCTCTTCCTGGAGCTGCTGCGCCTGCTGGGGGACCGGAGACACTGAGCCTCGCCCGCCTAAATCGTCTCACTCGAGTCCTCTCCTTTTTAGCTTTCTTTCTTGCGTATTTGAACTTTCAGGTGGTTCTTTTTAGACGATTGTCTTGCCAATGTCTGTCGTGAAGCACGAGGCTCTGTGCCTCATGGCGGTTTCCTCGTAACGCTGGGCTCCTTTTTAGGGTTTTTTGTCAAGCAAGAAGCATAGCTCTTTATTTAATTTGATGTCCAAGGTCAGGAAAGATAGTATTTGCTATCAAAATTAACCGCTCAACTTAGTCAATATCGTTTCGTTTCCAATTAATATCTTTTTCTATCGCCCAAGCCGTAAAATTTTCTTCTGTAATTCTCTTGTTAGTTCATTAATCAGTATCCTTGTGATTTTCTAAGTAACCATCCTTGGTAAATTTACAAATTTCTCTTTTTGATTTCGATCTTTCTGTTTCTAAATGGCGCACATTGTAGCAGAATTCTGTGCTCAACATATATTCTTGTCCCATTCCCTCTTGTGATGGTTCTACTGTGGATTCTATCGTTGCATGTCTTGAGCGGACACGCTGGGGAGACCACTGCAGCACAGACAGGCTGTGTGCGGTCTGCGGACGTGTCTTTGTGAAGTGTGTTCTGCTCATTCTGGGTTCTGTGACTTTAGGTTTTACTTGATTTGTTGAATGTTGTTTTACTGCTGAAGGTTGTGGAAGATGCTGCGTCGCCAGCACTGAAAACAGAAGCGTACTTTACGCCCACTATCTTTAATGGGAAAAATAATCTGGGTCGTATCTAACATATATTTTTGCTTGCTTTCGTTCGTGCACCATCTGCGCCTCTGTCAGTGTGAGAGCGCTAGATGTCTATCCAATTGAGTGCGGCTTGGTTGTTTTATAAATGAAATATTGTTTTAGGCATCAAGGACTTGTTTTAGGGTTAGGTTCTTCAAACTGTGTATGAAATTTTCATTTTGTTTTTATTTAAATTCAGTATTTCCTGGTATGGACCTTATTCGTGATCACAGCTGCTCTTTGTTCAAACATTTTGTCTCAGCCATTTATCTCAGGTGTCGTCCTTTACCAGCCCACTCCGAGCGTTTGGGGGTTTGAATGAAGTGTGTTGGGGCGGCGATTTCTTATCCACTGAAGCCAGAACGGTCGATGCTTGCCTATTGCTTCATTTGATTTGTAATATTTAACTTTTGCACAGGCTTGTTCATGGGGTCATCGCCGTATCTTGTCCCAAAGAAATTCAAAAGACTTTATTACTGTATTTTCCATTTATCTGGCTTCTGAAGAGAGTGCCTATTTTGTTGAGGTTATGCCTATACGAGGGAGTAGTTCTATTGTTAAGGGACACTTTGGTTTTATATCTACTTCTAATTTCTTATGAATGTTATGTACCTAAGTTCAGAGTTTATGTGATCAAAAATATATCTATTACACATATCCCCTCAAAGTTTTTGTCTCCTTACCTCTAGAAGCCCCAAATATTCCGTGCATGCATATCTTCATGTGGTGAGGAAGTAGTTCTGTGAAGTGAATGTGAACATTCACTTCACAGAACATTACCTGAACATATGAGAACATTACCTGAACATATGAGAACATTACTTGAACATAATGAGAACATTACGTGAAGATAATGAAAACATTACCTGAAGATAATGAGAACATTACCTGAACATAATGAGAACATTACCTGAACATAATGAGAACATTACGTGAAGATAATGAGAACATTACCTGAACATAATGAGAACATTACCTGAAGATAATTAGAACATTACCTGAACATAATGAGAACATTACCTGCTTTGTGATCACAATATTTGAGCCCGCAGCCTTCACACGTCGGGCCGCTGCCTGAGCGAACGTGCGTCGAAAAATAAATATTCCCTCCACGGTTGACACACAGTGCATCATTGGGTGAACAATAACACAACCCAAGGACAACACACGAGACAAGGATAATAACACGCATAATACAAGGACAACAACACATTCAATCCCTTTTTCCCACTGACGCGTGAATGAAGTGAAAAATCTGGAGTTTAGGTTTCCTTTCCTCATAAAAACGCTCCCTGGTTCTGTTCTACGAAAATCCGCCTGTTTAGCTTGGAACAAAACCCTGACTTTCCAGTTGCGAGGGGATCGTTTAACCATCGCGTCACGGAGCCCACAACAATAGAGAGACCTGAACTCTCTTCAATTACAGAGGCGACGTCTGGCATGTAGCCTGTTAGCCACGTGAAGTCGTATCATATATCATACATTTTCAGCCTTATTCTCAAAATTTAATTTTTTTTTTCCAAAATGAAAAATAGAGAAGCAATCCTACGGCTTCACAACGTGGGTAAGACCAATTCTGAGATCATTAGATTACTTCAAGTACCCAAATCAACTGTTCATATCATGTTGTGAAGAGATTCAAATGCCCTGTCACTGCTGAGGATCGCCCCCGAAGTGGTCGACCAACATCCGTTCGCACAACAAAAGGAATTAATGAACTCAACGCTGTGCCAGCGCGCCGGGCCAAGGTGTCCTAATGTCAAGAAATCTATTATAAAATTTGAGTTTCTTCTTTGTAGCTCCTGCAGCATGAAGCCAGTCGGCGGTAAGGATGAACCCAAAGAGGTTAATTCGACAAATGGAAAAAGGTATGCATGTGAAGAACACTTCGATGAGAAGTGTTGTCACAAGTGACCTTTGACTGTCTCTTTTCAAAATGAGAAAGCGCCAACGCCTCACAAATATCCAGAAACAGAAAAGGCTTGACTGGGCAAAATGTCTTCTCAACGAGCTATGGGATGGCATGCAATCTAGAACGATCATTTTTTCAGACGAAAAAATCTTCACAGTTGAGGCAAAATTGAATTCTTAAAATAATAGAGTACTGGCTAAGAGCTCAGATGTCATTCTAGATTCTGTAAGAACTGTTTATTGCTGCCAAAAACATGTTTCTTTGATGGTACGGTAATCTCGGCTCAGGCAAGGCTTTTCACTTAACCACGGAGTACTTCCCTTGGAAAAGGAAGCTTAAACCACATATTCCTCACATCTCTCACCGCACCAGTAGTTGTAAGTCATTGAAAACCGAACGGTAAAACGTGTTGGAATTAATAACGGTATAGGCCGCGATATCATAAACATAAAAATCTCCCTTCATTTTCTTTAAAAAAGGTGTTAAGATCAATTCCAAGAGCTACAATGTCTGGTCCGTACTGGAAACCTAGGCTCGGGCCCGTTCTCACCTCAATGTTAACGCCCTCTAGCAGTCACTTCAGAGGAAATGGGCCAAAATATCCCCAGAAACACTTCGTGCCTTTGTTGAAGGTTTCCGGTGAAGACTTGAGGATGTTGTGCTGGCCAAGAGGGTCAACATTGAAAACTGATGTATTCAATTCAATTCTGACACCATAGTAAACGTATTGTTCAATTTTTTTTCTATTGAATGAATTTCCCCAATAATAGTTAGCATTTTATTTGGTCCAATGACTTTCTGTTTACCCTGTATATTCAGAGAAAGTTGTACCCTAAATTGAGGCTACATTACGAAGTCGTCAGTTTCACACGCAGTTTCATCAGCAAGATTTTTGATCATAGTATCAAAACAGAAAAAAAACCTGTGTGTTAGAGTAAAGCAAAGAAGGGGTTGAAAACTACGTTGAATTGAATGTGTTGCTAAAAGTTATATATCGAAAAAAATTCAAGGTCCTCGGATTTGCGGAACAGTTTCTCGTAGTCCAGGAATTTTGCTATCAGGATACGTCGTCGTACCCTCTATATTCGATGCAACCAAAGGAAAATAGTAGTTCCGATATGTCTGATAAAGTTCTGTATGCTTTAAATACATCGTTTCTCCGTATTGATGTTAGAACATAAAAAGAATGTCCAATCGAATTTCTTTCGCAATGAATTTTCCAGGAATAAAAGTGTTCGCTACTTCACGTCGCCCACACATGCGTTAATTGAGATCTCTTGGTGCGTCCAGAAGTTTCCGAAAAAATCTTCGTGCTATCAAAATTGACAAGCGTTTGCACTAACTTCAATCCCGGGCTACCGAGTTCCCCGAGTTACCCCACCAGTCGGAAGGCAGTTGTCGTAGGAGAAGGTTGTGGATGGCTAATGACAGAGTGTGTTTCCTCACGTGTTACTCAGTGCTTCATGATGAGTAAGAAGCATATATTTTGTCGCTGCGTCAACTGGCAAGAATATTGGTGCGGTGGAGCTGAAGCGTTTTTCTCGCTGGTCATTGTACACAAGTATGGTATGTTTCATATTTTTATCATGGTCTTGAATGCATAATGCCATTCGATTCAGAAGTAGACTTGTGAGTATGAGCTTTTAATCATAAGAAAATGTTGGTTTATATAATTTCATGGTAGAAATTATTGATTTTTTATCGTTGCAGAAGACAAAATTTTACGATTTCTTTTCCCCATATGACGTTTACTGAAGTTGAGATGCGTTCGTTGAGGACGTAAGAACTGCTAATGCTGGTTCAACTTTTTTATTACTTCGATCGCACCAAAATCTTTAAAACCGTAAACACGAACGGTTTCTGGAAAAACAAATCCAGAATAGGTTAATTTTATGGAGCAATAAATAGAGCAATATCTCAAGAAGAGATGAACAAACGAGTCTCCGTACATGCTTCCACATTACTGTAAATTACGAACAACAAAATAAGATAATTATCACAATACTATGCACGAGACTACTACTGCCAACTTATCTTACGGAATAGTTCGCATACCTCTGTTGTCGCCTACAACAACACACCTACCAGGCGTCAACAACCGAAACTTCAAGCCAGTTTCGAACTTTTTCTTCGAATCGACCTTTAAGAAAACTGAACAAAGATAATAAACCCCAAAGGAATATTCATCCTGTCAAACTGTGGCTACAATCATCGTTGTCCCTCTTGCAACACGTTTTAATTTCAGAATACCTCATTCGTATTATTTTGTTGCATTCATCCACACTTGCCAGCGCCGTCATCATGAGTGCGGGTAAAGCTGGTAGGTCTCTCAACATCTTTTCAACGTAATTTGCAACTACAATTTTAATATCCCAGTCTTATTGATTTGATTGCTGATTGTTAGCATGTTTTTTATGTTATTTATTTAGGACTGAATGATCTTGTCTATCTCTCTGACGCGCTTTGGCCACTTTGTGGTGTGAAAGAAAGAAAAAATGTTCCTTCGAAAATCAGTCGCATGCTTACTATGAATTTTACATCGGATTTTCAAGCGTAAAGTGAGGTTGTGGTTCGATAAGCCTGTCCATCATTAACTTAGTTTTATGTTAACGATAATCTTTGTTGANGGGAAGCCGAGCAGTGTTGTAATATTTAGCTGTACAGAAAGCAGCGCTTCAGGCACTCCGACTATCTCTCGCCAAAAGTAAAGTGTGGGAAAGACATCTCATGCAAGTTAAGTAATTTTTTCACCTTCTAAAATATTTAGCATTTATCACTGTTCACCTAAAGATTTTTTCTTCTGAGTGATCATTAAAGAATTCATTCTTTGAATATGTGATGAGCGTTAGCTCAGGTGCGCGACGGAGTGTTCATCTTAACTTAAACGGCCACTTAGATAAGCGGTTACCTTTATATTAAAATGTGCAGCGTGCTTCATCATCTTTAAACTAGGAGAATATGTAGTGGACGTCTTCAAGATTCCATTTTCGTTCAGTAGAAGGACTTAAAAGCAAGACAAAAACGTTTTCCTATTAGCCCAAGCTTTCGGTGTTGATTTGGTTGTTCCAACCGTCATCAGGGGACAAGGTGTATTTTTGACGACAATACATGGTTACACAGCGGGTATCTAGGCTACGGAAGGTACCTAGTAATTCATCACCTTTGTTTTAATTGCAATAGCCCGCAAATGCACAGCGAGCACTGTAGTCCCTGCATCGTCGTGCGATTCTTTGGAACCCTTGGAAATGGCTCAGGCCTTCTTAAATGTTTCCATGCAAACACCGCAATGGGGACGGCGGAAAGGCGGCACACCAGTGTGTCTCGGGCAAGAAGGCCCGAACCTTGGGAAAGCATTTCAAGGATGTTATTGGGTTGTCTTGTGAACATGACCCTCGCGTGATGCTAGAGTTCGGGCTTTACTGGTGTCGGTGTAGAGAAGTAGGCAACGCACTCTGCTGCAAGTGAGGAGGTCGCAGGTTCTTCTCCCGGCAGCACTACAGGACTTCCATGAAGTCTCGAAGTGCTTTCCTCGAGAAAGCGATCTTACATCTCATATTCTTCAGAACAATTAGTTGCCCTGTCTCTAATTATCGGGCATTCAAAATCTAATATATTCTACTGTATGTCAACTTTGTGGAATTAAATTTTTTTCTCTAGTCGCATGCAACAGAGAGCAAACGATGTAATCGGTTCATCTCTTCGTGGTGACCACATGAGGTGCGTGTGGCCTGTGTGGTGACCACATGAGCTGCGTGTGGCCTGTGTGGTGACCACAACGTGCACAGGCTAGTCAGTCCTGTTCAGGTTGAGGACGTCACTCCTCTCACGTCCCCTGCCAGTGTCATGGCTGTCGACAGAGGGGCCTGCCACAGGAGCTGCAAAGTGACCTTCAGCTGAATTTAATGGCCGCGACTTCAAAGCGCTACAAAATTAGGTGCATGCCAGGCTCGCTCTTCTTTGAAGGCTGCTCGCCGGTGCCTGGAACTCTGCTGGCCGCCCATCGCAAGACGTCCCAGGATTTGCTCGAATTTTTCCCTCTAAATTGTACATTTACGAATTACTTTCCTGCTGCTGCTGCTCCTGAGCGAAAGGTCTTCTGGCTCCCATTTTGGTGCTGTCGACTGCAGCGCTGGCACCCGCCGCGGGCTGCACGAGGGGGCAGTTGGTTTCGACAATTATAGAGCATGTCTCACAAAAAGTAGAACTCCCTCTTTAAGAAAATATATAATATGCCGACCTGTTATCCAATTTTAATGTTATTTCTTTAGTTTGATGCAGAAATTTGTTCTCGACCGCAAAAAAGCTAGAAGAAATGTTGAATTTCAAGAAATAAAAAATTTTTGATATAAAAAATGGGCCCTAAGATGCTACTTGTTTTGCCGGCCATCCGCATAGAGACTTTTCTGATATTTGTCCCTCATGCTCCCCATGACCCGCCTTATCGCACGCTGGTCCCTCATGCTCCCCATGACCCGCCTTATCTCACGCTGGTCCCTCATGCTCCCCATGACCCGCCTTATCGCACGCTGGTCCCTGCCCCACACCAGGTGTGCAGGAGCCCACCACGACCAGACCGAACAATATAATAACAATATAATTCTCTACCTTCGTACTTCACTGATGGCAGCAGCATCTCTTACGTAAGCCTTGTACAGCACGTTTTTTATTCATATTAGGATAAAATTTACATGAACAGCAGTCCTTGGGTCTACTGACCTAATAATTGTGTATCTGATTATGAAAGAAATTTGTGTAGAAATGTTCATTTTTGTTATTGTTATTTCAATTTCCACTCATCTAATTTCTGAGTGACCGATGATTTCAAACGTTTGGTGAGACGCACAGCTTGGTTAGAGCATTGCGTCACGCGCAGGGCAGGACACCAGCTGCAGCATCCGCTCTCTGCCTTGCACCAGCTGCAGTACCAGCTGACACCCTCTGCCTGGCACCAGCTGCTGTACCAGCTGACACCCTCTGCCTGGCACCAGCTGAAGTACCAGCTGACACCCTCTGCCTGGCACCAGCTGCCATAAGAGCGTACAGCTGGCTGTCACCAGCTGCCATAAGAGCGTACAGCTGGCTGTCACCAGCTGCCGTAAGAGCGTACAGCTGGCTGTCACTCAGCAGGCCCCTTGAGCCACCTCACCGAATAATTCACAACCAGAAGTGAACAAATCCGACCGCACTCAGCGCTGTGTGGAGTGCGCTCATGCGAGTCCACTGCACGGGCGGACCCGCAACAGACTCCCAGCTGCAGCCTGGTTCATGACCCGCTGCACTCAGCAGACGACAGCGCCAGCTCTGCTGCAGTAAATAATTCCGATCGTAAATATTCTGCTC
Source organism: Orchestia grillus (assembly GCA_014899125.1). NCBI lineage: Eukaryota > Metazoa > Arthropoda > Malacostraca > Amphipoda > Talitridae > Orchestia > Orchestia grillus. The sequence continues at coordinate 23,241 of VOMN01079845.1, forward strand.
CTTCCCCGCCCCCCTCCTCTCTCTGCCCCTGAGCCTGGGGCTGAGCGGCTTAGACCCCGCTGGAGTGGGGAGGGTCGTCTATAGAGCGAGGGGACGGCCAGGCTTTTATCATAATATTTGTTTGGCTGGCGGCGGCCGCAGGACCTGCTGGTGGCTCTGATCGGCCTCCGCTTCTCAATAGGTTTAAGCGGGGAAGTTTTAATTGGCAAATCTGAGGGTTTCACGCCTCACTTCATTCATGGCTGCGTCTGGGGAGGCAGGGGCGCCCCCCCCCCGGGGCTTGCTTTCTTGCCCGACGAGCTGACGTCTTGGGCGCCGCGGCGGGTCCCCACCAGGAGGAGTGTGCCTCCACAGGGCGGGCTTTGAGGACCCTAATTTTATGAATCATAGCGAAAATGAATTTAGATTACATCTGTTTTTTTTAGGCTCGAATTAGTCTCAATGAATTACAACGTCATACTAAGATTTCTACACCAGAAATGAGTACGAAGGATATTTAGTTCTTTCAGTTTACCAGCACTCACTATCACTGCGGCAAATGGACGAGAGAAATTCATGTTATATCAATGTACTCGTCTGGTCGTTGTTGATGGAAGGGGCGTGTAGTAGGTTATGCTAGTCAGCAGCTGTAGCAGGCACCACACTAGTCAGCAGCTGTAGCAGGCACCACACTAGTCAGCAGCTGTAGCAGGCACCACACTAGTCATCAGTCATGGAGGGCAGACCTGCACGGCTGGAGAAGGTTACAGGAATTTCGCATTTTGTATTTTTGAACGTACTGATCCAAAAATTGATAGTTAAATGTTAGGTGCTTTAACCGTAGAGTTTTGCGATTGGTTTCTTCCAATTTAAAGAACCTTTATTAATTCCAACACGTTTTACTGTTGGGTTTTCAATACCTTACAAATACTGACGCGTGAGGAATGTGAGGTTCAACCTTCCTTTTCCAAGGGAAGCACTCCGTGGTTGCGTGTAATTCAGTTCCTGGGCCGGGAATCGAACCTTAACTTCCCAAGTGCGAGGCTACCACGCTAANGACACAGAAAAATCTGGACGAATACTTACGAAATATACGCGCTGCTCGCCTACATACAGGGCTATTACATACTTGAAGCTCGAATTGTTGGCTCGCTTGCAGGACCGTGCGTTAGTTTTACGATCTGCAGAGGCCAATACCCCAGCGACCACATATTTGGTCATCTTTTTACGTCAATTGAGTTTGAGTCGTATGGTAATTCTTCACTTCCGGCCTGTATTTCTGTCTCTCTGTGTAATATAAAGCTGATGTGGACACGAGGGCAGAGCTGAGCTCACTTTGTTGCCGCACACAGCGGCTCTTGGACCTGGGCTGGCGCTGGGCACACCATTGGGCTGGTGCTGGGCACACCATTGGGCTGGCGCTGGGCACACCATTGG
>VOMN01079852.1:0-10280 GCA_014899125.1 Orchestia grillus
CTTTGTTGGGGTATTTTATTCTGAGCTGAATAGCACACCACTATGACAGTTTGATCTGTGTAAGAACCCTTTTGTGTCGTAATGGGTTGCCAAGAAGGGCACAGCACCCAGCACGGCCTGACCTCATACAGCTGACAGATTCCCTCTTAAAAGTGCCAAGTGTCGTAGTGTCATTTCAAATATTTCTCAAAAAAACATGGTGCTGCTATGTTTTATGGTCGTTGCTTAAAGAACAATTGCTGTCAAGTTAGAAAGTAACCGCGTTACGTGTTCATCAGAACTGCATATAGAGCATATATTTAATTTGTAATATAGATTTTAAGTCTGCCTTTTTTGTTCGTAGAATCACGACTCAAAAGGGTTAAAGTGAATAAAGTCTACGACCAAGAAGAAGCTTCATTTCATCCTTCACTATTGGCCGGCCAGCCAATGTCACCAGTCATCACTCGTTTGATTCTTATCGTCTGATACTTCAGAACGATGAATGTTCTTCGTTCTTTTGTCAGTTGCATCTTGAAGGCTCATTGAAGGATAAAAAGAATAACAATCACTTACATAAGTGGATTACCAAAAATATGCATTAGGAACTGCATCGCAACGAGCTATAAAATGAATAGAAAAGAATATAAGAGAATACTACCAAATCACTACATACTAACATGCAGTTGTTGCTTGCTTGGTTGGTTGGTCCGTCCGTCTGTCACGCTTTAAGTATTTAGATAGGAGAAATTTCCCCAGTCCGTATTCCTAAACTAAGAAAGCATTCAAAACTACTAAAAGTTATGTATGTATTGTGTTTATTATTCTGCCTTACACGTATTCGATACTTCTAAAATTTTCTCATCCATATATTAGGAGCTCGCCTGTACTCTGAATGTTCTGATCCCGGTAATTTCAACATTTAGCAGTTTAATATTAAATTTAAATTATTGGGGGATCAGTCTTCGAGGTGAACCTGGTAACATGGTAAACTTGAGTTTTTTGCTCGCTACACTCCATGCAAAGCGTAAAAAGATTTTTCACGCCGTTGTACAGCCATTGTCAGCAATAGTAATTTTTCAAACAGTATCAGGGAATTTTTAAAGATAAGTAGGGTCTGAACTAGGTGTATTAAAACGAATCATCAGAACTTATCCCTAATGATTCAGCTCCACAAACGTTTCCAAGGGGATGAAGTTTATTTTGAGCATTTTAAGCATTCGGCTACTTTGATGACGCATCGAACCGGCTCTCACATGTAACAATAGATAAAATATTTGCCTAAGTCAAAATATTGAGCGCGTAATTCAACACAACATTGCTATGAGGTAGATTTATAGGTAATCTTACAGTCTCACACCTAGGACAATACTCGCAAGAACAAACCCAATAGCGAGCATCTTCAGTGGAAAAAGCTTTGGATTTCATCCGTCCCATCATTACAAGCAGTACATAGCAAACAGAGCAGCGTTAATTCAATTTTCACTCTTCCTTTTATCTTAATATTTAAAGTTTTCTTCGGTACGCCGTACTGCACCAAAAATGGGACCTTTGTATTCCAAAACTTGTTTCATTAAAGTTGTTTCTTGTTTCATCAGATCGAATTTTCATTTTGCGATAATTCGATAATTGTTGACATTGTTAAATGCGAGCAGTTTCAATAGGCTGCAAGGTCAACAAACAAGCTAACAAGCCTAGGTATTGTTGAATTTATGTTTTCTGTACCTACCTCGGACGACCAGAAAATATTAACATGAGATGTTTGTAGTGATCAGTGTGGGGAACTAGAGACGAGGCATTTGTACAGAATATGACTATACTATCACTAAGAGAGTAGACCAGAGAATAGACAATATGCCAACGAAAAAAAAACAGTGAAAACCACTGACAAACCAAACAAACAATTCGTATCAATCTGTTTCAACAATAAATGAAAGGCACTCATTTTAAACGAATTTACCGTCAACTCCAATTTAGCTCCGTTCACTATCATTGCTTAAATTCTCATTTTTGGAACTCGAAATGTTGGAGCTCTTTCGACTGGCGTGGGTCGTGCAGTTACTGGGAGGGGTGGTGATGTGAGGAGCAGAAGGTCGACACAGGTTGTACGAGAAGCTACGGTCCGGGACCCGTTTCACTTCTAAAAGCAGAATATTACCACAATAAGATTAGTGAACATGGAAAGAAATCAGAGAAACGACAGACGTTCTCACTGAATTATGTACCCGAAGTGAACTCCTCTATTACGGCAACATAAAATCAACGTAGTTAAATTCAGTGAAAAATTGACGTGTCAATTCCAGGAATGTAGAAGAACAATGATTTCAGAAAATAAATTGGATTATGGGAAAAGTGCGACGAAGAGAATAAAATGGTCATCAATTATTTGAATGTTATGTAAACATACTTAACTTTCCATTCCAGAACTTTAACCGTTCGTCGTTTTAGGTACCAGATTTTAGTACGTTGATGCTGAGTCCGCTGATCATACTCGCACAACAAAAAATAAATAGCAGTAGTCTAACACATTACGAAGAAAGTTGACTTACTTCAACTGTTTTGTGATTGAACAGCTAGAAATCAATTAAATCGAAATGGTTTAGCAAAAACTTTCTAAAGCGCACATGGTTCTCAACTATTCACATGTTCGTAAAAACAAAGAGAACCCAAACATGCAGTCATATCGTTGGTGTGACAAAATTTGCATCAAGACTAGAGCAATTAGCCTTCAGATATCAATTTTGCTTTTTTTACAGCACACATTCAAATTTGAGGACACTAAGAAATATCGAAGATATCGGAGAACATACACGGGTATGAAAGTAAAAAGTTATCGATAGACTCGGTAAATAAGTTCCGATCGTTTAGAATCACAGAACTTGATTTCGATTACAAAACCCCATAATTTTTACTCTATTAATTTATTCGGATGAAGTATCTGTGGTAGTGAGAATCACTTTTAATACAATAACCCCGATGACCTACATATATCAAACTCATAATGAGATCAGATAGGGCAAATGGACGAGTGTACATAAAGCACACATTCTCATTAGTTAGTTATTATTAGTTAGGTAGCTGTAAGCTACCTCGCTACATGGAGGATGAAAATGGACTATTTACGTATATTCTCATCTCACTATCCTTTAGGACTAGATAATGCAAACATTTTATTCATATCTTTAGCTTCCACATGCATATGCTTTCTCCTCTCAGGAGGCATAGAATAGATAATAGGGTTAGGTCAGGCGACCTATAGTATCGTATCCTATAAGCGCTGGCGACCCCAGGGCAGCACCTGTAGGCTGCCTCAGCTATAGAGGGGCTTTTGTGTATCTATTGTTTTTACGTGCCCACTTTGCTTTTTTCAGTTTCCACTTTCTTAGCTAGCTCTTCTTTGCCCTTCCTCTTCCTTCTTAATTTGCCATTTTTATGTAGAGGGGGCTTGCCTAAGTAGTCATTTGGGTGTCTATATCTTCTGCCATAGTTTAACCATTAGTTTTCGAACGCCCGGTGTAAGTAATTCAAACTCCGATATTCACTTTTCTATTACCGGCTCTCATATCAGCCATTTATACTTTAGCTGAGATATGGGAAATTAATGCTTCAGCGTCATCAACAAAGTTTAGTCTTTGAAATTTCTCAGAAACCGGTTTTGGAGAATTCGCAGGTGGGATGCCGTCGAATGCGCAGCATTTTATCCAATTATCTCTCCGTTTCGCCTAAATGGAAATTTCACAGGCGGACATGAGACCTTCAAACTACTGCAACTTGATCGAGAATTCACTAATTTATCACATATGCAAAACTTGAATTTAGAATTAAATATTCAAATGCTTGAAAAATATACATAAATATCACGAAATTAAATTTTGGGTTTTCATTCATAGTCTCCCCCCTGTTTTCTAAACAAAAGTAGATGACAGAAAGTGAAGACAGTAAAAAAATACATCTCAATAATGATACAGTCCACGAACAGAACCAGAGTAAAATTTGAAGCGATTGGTGACTGACATTTTAAGGGTGCAAAACGTGAACAAATAAGACAGTTACGCGCAGTCAAGATGTATAGCAAAAATTTGGATTAATTAATGAATTTCCCCCATTTTCGGGGTACCATTGTTTCTGCAGTAAGCATATTTTCAACGAATATATTGCCAGAATATGAGGTACTTTCTTTCAATAAGAAATTCATCCGAAAGGCCATGCATGCACTGTTTTAATCTCTTTGCCAACAGCATTACTACGATTAAAGTTCCAAATGAATGATGAATGAGAGGATATGTAACTAAATCTCAAGTAAAATGATAAATCCATGCACGGACACAGCAAAAAAGGAGAAATACGAGGAGGAGCATCAAAAAACGATCATTACTGGAATAGAAGCACAAAAGCAACATTGTGGGCAGGATAGGAAACTTAGGAAAGATATCCCGAGAGCCATCTAAGGTCCAGCTAACCCACGGGGACAACGTGGCTTCTCAGGACCTCAGCATGGGGCCCTCCTCGAGGTGCGACGCCCAACACATAGGGTGGGCAAACCTAACTCTGTAGCCAATCAGGCGGCAGCCATCCATTGCACTCACAGACAAAACATTGAGGAAACGTACAACTCAGTAACACCCAATTAAATTCTCTCCTCCAAAAAAATACTCACTGTATTTTTGAGCCATGACATACGAGTATGTTTCCAACAGCACAGAGAACAAATCATTACTGCGATACGAGCATATGGAGTGATATGAGCACATGGATTACAGATTATGGAGCACATGGAACAGCAACATTTTTTCCACAGCTACTTGACAGTGAGGTGCTACGTAGTACGTGCGAGGAAAGACACCTATAGGCTGAACGAGGCATAAATAATATGCATGTAAAGCGAGATGAGCGCTGAGTTTGCGCACTGATTAAGGGCAACACTGATGGAAGTAAAACGATTGACCCTAAGAAAGCAGGAAAACTAACCAACATAAAAGGTCAATAAACGTTAAAAACTAAACTGAATTCAGAGCGAAGCTCTAACAATGCGGAACAGAGAACGTTCGGCAGCTCGAAATTATAAATCAAACCTCGGATTGCCACCTCGTCCTTCACTTTCGAAGAAAAGTCTAGCTGTGAGAGAAGCAACTTTAGTTAGATGATCACGACTTAATTTAGCGAGAAAATAATTAATTTATCGATCAAGACATAGACGAGCTCTTGAAGCGAATATTGTACCCACACTTACCTTTGACACGGAGATAACACTTTTTCCACTGTCGAAACTCGTTTATTTTACGCTGGTGCTCTTCTTCAGAGAGTGGTCTGAAAAATACACGTATTTTCAAAATATGTACGTTTGACGAGGTATGAATTTACAAGCACGCGTGGGAATATTAATGAGAGTTCAAAACCCTGGTCCACTAAACGCGAATAGAGAATACAGCTCTCGTTGTAATAAGGTTCGACTCTCTGGAAGAGAGCACCCTACTGCTCTTATACTCTGATAGTCTAACCTGCCTAAAGTAAAATAGGAATTGCTCTGCTATCGAAATTTTAATCTCCTATTTAAGAGAATCCTGGACCTCCAGGAAGCTAACATTCAGAATAATTGCTATATCATTCTGTAGGACAAACTTGCTTTAAGCCAGCGAAAAAATTACCTTTTTGTAGTTATGAAATTTCAGTTCAGTAATAATGGAAATGGCTGTGGAATAATGAAGGTCGGACGCTCAGGAGACAGGAAGTGGCTCCATTATTCTGGAGAGACAGTCTAGTACAAGCACGGAATTACTCCTATATCTTCAACTCTGAGCTCACAAGAACATAAGAGAAAATCGCTCATATACAATCTTCTCTTTCGTATCAACAAACGAAATAACATTGGGTGATATGCAAGGAAGATAAGAGAGTAAAATTCCTTCGTGATATCCAATCGAATATAGTAGTGGTAGTAAAGACAGCAGCGCTTCAGTAGCTTGAATTATCGCGCATCGAAAGAGAAGGGGCAATTGAAAAAAAAAACTTTATTTATTTCAACACGTTTTACCGTTGGGTTTTAAATGCCTNAATGCCTTACAACTACTGGTGTGGTGGGGGATGTAAGGAATGAGTGGTTTAAACTTCCTTTTCCAAGGAAAGTAGTCCGCAGTCACATGAAAAGCCTCACCTAAGCCGAGGCTCGAACCCTGGTCCTTTCGGTTGTGAGGCCACCACGCTAACCACTACACCAAGGAGCCCACATAAATAATGGTTCTTTTTTTAAATAGTCCTTTCTCTTTGGATCAGCAGGCCACAGCAAACTAAATATTAACCGTTAGTGCATCCCAGATGAAAAGAACACAAGCCTGCAATGTCAGCTTCTCCACGAAGGAACCCGGTTACCCTCACAAATTTTGACCCAAGATCTTTCCATCGTTTCCTTGTCACCTGAAAATCTTAAAGCTAATACAATTCTATAGCCAAACTGTTTCAAATTCACATGTTGATGAACAAAGCACTAAATCGAGTCTAATGATAACTAAATACCTAAGTTTAAAATCCTGATAAATTCTGAAACGGCTCGAGATTTAGCTCATATTGACATTATTTAAAGTAAAGATGTTTTTCAACGTTCCGTTATTTCATAATTTATTTTTATCCGACTTCGAAAAATTAGTTCGCTTCTTTTTAACAGGAAAAGTAAAGTAAAAAATACAGCATCTCCAAAACGACGAAATCGAAAAATTATCATGCAGTGTTGATATTTTTCGGCAATAAACAGTTTCTAATAGATCAATTCTGGTAATGTAATTTTACTAGAAAAGATTAAAAAATGCCACCTTCACACAGTTTTTACGTGAAAACAAAGCCCATGTCTCCCTGGTGCTTGTCCCTTATGCCAGACACATGAAACGAGCAAAGCATCCAGACCTGACCGCATTAATCATGCCTAAGAATGCTTGTAAAATTTAACATATCAGTACACTGCGGTGTAAGTGACGACATTGTAAATTTAAGTCATTCCAACAGAGTTGTGCCAAATTCAGATGCAAAGAAGAATTCGTCAAGTGCCAATGTTTGGTAGTAATTTAAAAAAAGCGCATACCTTCGTACAACTCCAGAAGATGCCACGTGACTCTCTTGTTGAGTCACTGGACGCTCAGCTCCCGATGAACTTTTTCCGTTCTTTGCACCCGAACTTCTTGTACTGTCGACAGCAGCATTAACGGTATGCGCTCTCAGTGAGACGGGCCTAACTCGGCAGACTGTTGCGTTAACAGCGAGTTTACCTGCGAAAAGAGTTCGATAAAACATGACTGCAAACTTTGAGTTCTGCGTATGTTTCAAAATTATTTGTGGAAGAGAGGTAAAAGGTGGAAAAATGCTTATTTTTGCCTCAACCCTGCATTGAAGGCACTAATGAGGAAAATCGGAAAAACCAACAGAAAAATTGTAAATGAGATGTTTCTGGTCTTCAACAACAACTGTCTAAGAGAGAACTTGTCGCCTATTTCTACTAAATTAATGATTTGTAGATCACTTTTAACACTTCTACAGGAAATAGGTTTCATACTGTGAGAAATCCAATGAATGGCTTTTGAAACTTTGGCGCCATACTTTGACACCAAGTCAATGAACGGCTTTGATTTATCTATAAATAACTGTGATTAACACATGAAATGTTTTTTCATTACCACTGATACGGAATCTGACAGTTTCGCTACGTAGTTGAGGAATATGGACCCGGGGGAATTTATTCCTACCTAAATTCTTACGAGCATCACAGACGAACCAAGCAAGCAACACTGGGGTATTATTTTATAGTAGGAAAATTGACGATCCGTAGCCTTAATACCCGATGTAACCTCATATTGTCTTCGAAAATACACTTCGTCCCCTGATGACGGTTGGAGCAAATCCACACCGAAAACTTTGCCAAATTAAATTTTTTTTTCAAAAGTCTTCACACGAAACGAAAATAAAACCTTCTAGACGTCCACTATTCTCATAGTTAATGTATATATATATGCTTTTTAAAAGTCAGGTTTTTATCGACGATAATTCCTATAAAATTGAATGAATTAAGTTTGTTCAAAAAGTTGACTTCACTAACGGAGCAAAACCTTTATTCGTTGATTTCTAAAAATGGCTCTTATTACTAGCTGTGAAATAGCGTTAAATCCTAATGTTTCACACTGTAGTATATTTGAGGTCTTTGTGGAAGAATATTTAAGTTATTTTCAAAAATTATTTGCGTATAATTTTAGAGGGAAGTGTATGGAAGGTGGTGAAAACCCAAGAGACATTCATTGATTATACACCAAGCCTACCTAAAAAAAATCTTCCCTTGACAACCATGTACAAAAGAAAAATAAGTAGTGCGTTGTAACCCTTGATTATAGAGCTGCAGCTACACCTCAAAATAAATGCCTCAATACATCGAACAAGATTAATAATAAAACTTGCGTTTGCACAGTTTAAATGAGGATATGCACGATTAATAAAACAAAACATCAGATTATGATCTCGAAGTGTGAGCGCAGTGAAAAGAAGTGGCCTAAACATGGAAGATGAAAATACATTTTTGATCAAATATCAACTAAGATATCCCTCACGGCCACATTTCTTACCGGAAGCAGAGCTCGTAGGAGCAGCTTCGTCGGATAGGGCCAATGAAGTACTAGGTGGTCCATCTTCGCCAGAGTTCTTTATAAGATTTCTTTTTCTTCTGCGTTGATATCGTCTCCATGCATCCTGAATGACACAACTAGCGACTCTCCTCAAGTCCCTGTAAATACAATAGAACATTTAGAAAGAAGCAGGAAAGAACATTAGGAGATGCAATAATCATTGTCATTGTCAAGTTACCGGCATGGTGGGGGAAAGCAAAAAATTCAGACGATTATAGACCTTCACACTCAACAAATAATGATGACAAAATTACGAAACGCTTATCCATACCTGGATTTACGGGATATTCTGTTAAAAATACCAACCGTTCTGCAGGACAATGCCAGTGCGTGGAAGACACTTGAAATCATCATCATTAACGACACAATAACTGTATCGTTAGGTCAAACTAAACTCAAAAATTATATTGATAGAACATGGCCAAAAGTTTGGATACGTAGGATATCAATAGAAAATCTCGCACACTGCAGTACACTTAAATAGGAATTGATTAAATGGAAATAAACCATGACAGATTCCATCAGCCATGTCAAGATGCTGCAAGCTTAAATTTTACCAAAACTATTTCTGACAAAGAAATTTCTTCTTAAAACAATAGCATTCAAGAAAGGTGACACAAAATAGAAGCCTTTTAGATATAATGATGAAATAAAGATTTGGCTCAAAAAAAGTGAGGTTTTATTACCAAAAAAGTGCCTACAGAAAAACATAGATGGGTTCTATAATATTTTCGGGTATTAGCTCGAATTAGACTGAAAATTCAATTACAATAAAAAGAACAATCAACCCAGACACTCGCATAAAGATACTGGATGAAAACCTAACGCCGACGGCGCAAAACTTACGGCTAGACCGGGAATATACTTTTCAACAACATAATGACCCAAACATAAATTTGAATTAGTGGCCGAAGAGCTTCAGAAAAACGGAATTATTGCTATGCAGAAGCATTTTCCGAGTCCAGACTGTAACCACATTGAAAATCCACAACGCGAATTGAAAGTTCCAATGAATAGTAGGACAGGGTGAAACTTTCAAGAAGTAGTACGAGTAGTTGTCCATAAATGTTGGACTATCCAAGGAAAAACTTGTTCAAGCCTCATAAAAAACTCGAGAAAACGATTACTGCGTTTCAAAGATAAAAAACTCACGCTAGTGACTATTAATATTGTACTTACGCACAACATTTTTATGATGAATATTTTTGTTATTTCATCTTGCGAATAAATTTGTTATATTTGTTTAAATTAATGTATCGTTCACAAAACGAGCATTTATCTTTTTCTCCATGTATGCGATAACGTACAAAAGTTGATTATTTGAGCAATGCATTATAGATACAAAACATATTGAATATTCGTGGGTGTAAGAATAATTTCGTCAATTTCTCTCCTTTAAGTATCAATATTAAGGGTTTCAAACCCAATTCAACAATCCAGTTTACTGTAGTTCTGTAATTAGTCAAAGCTTGTCCCATAACAGTCGAACTCCCATTCCGGAGAAAGACTGTTCATGTCTAGTTCGAACGCTATCAGCTGCCCTCGCATAGAACGTAGGCACAATACACATCTTGCCAAAACGAATGTACTGCTTTATGTGCAGCCTTATAGTCTCGTTTTTGAAGTCGGGGACCAATCCATGAATCG
>VOMN01079855.1:0-48943 GCA_014899125.1 Orchestia grillus
GCCTCACCCTGTGAACTTGTTTTAATTTGGAGTTAGAAAGACATGAAAATGATTTTTGGTGAGTCTATCGAGATGTTAAATCTTAGCTCGTTTGGTTTTTGGTTCGGTTTCGAGGGAAAGTAGCTTTCGCGCTCGAGTTTTTACTAGTTTCTTGATATTTGGGAGGAGGCGGTTGAAGAAATCAGTAGTTGAGGTGAAATAGGTACATTCATGTAGGAAGTTCAAAGTCGATTCTGATGTCTAAATGGCATCGTATGTGGGTATGATGTGAATAACCAAATACTATACGTATCCAATGATCACTTGATACAGTAAATGCCAAGTTTTTCTCAATAATTTTTGATGTCTTTGAAAGTGAATATAAATGAAACTAAATTCAAATGTGATGGCATACTTACGAGTGATTGCATTTACCTCATCAACAAAGTAAACTGCCCCTGTGCTCGTGAGAGCGTATCAGGAGACCATGGTGTGAGTGTGTTTGGGTCGAACCTTGGTGAATTTAAAACTTGCTTGTTAATTTTTTCCTCGAATGAACTATTGTGTTGCTTGGAACCTTAACACCTTTTTCAGCAAGTTTGCTACTGAAGACAAGCCGAGACGATTTTATTTAATCGAGATTTTGTTAGTACACTCCGGAATAGTCGATTTGTGCCGAGAGAGGTCAAGGAAGGACCAGTAAACTTCGGCAACAACTTCCATTGCTGATAGTTCTCTAAGTTTGCAGAAATCGTTTTTCTACCCATGACTAGGAAAATTCGGATATTGCTGCTTGGCTGTGGCAGATTTAACGACGCGCGGAGAGGGGTTCATGTACAGTTTCCTTATCATTCAAGTGCGTCTGTTCGTGAAGGGAAGCTGTCTGGTCTTCTTTTGGTCCTCCTATCTTCCCCCACGCTGCAGTAATGATATTGGTGCCTTTACTGAACTCCATTGACGCTCAAACCGAACTCCAATAATGTGGAATCATCTGATCTGTTCAACGGGAATGAGCTCAGTTCATGGATCGTTTTACCATGCGGGCTCGGTGCCCGTTCTTTAGATATTAATCAGATTGGACCTTCGATTAATGGGATTCTCCTCCTTAACTGCATGCGCTGTTGGACCTCCTCACACTCATATTCGTTTTCCCGTTTTTTATTGTATTATTGCAAACTGAAAAATTAAAAAAGTTTGAATTGAGTCAGAAGATGAGAAGAAAAGTAAGATTCCTTAAGATGTGAAAAAGTTAAAATGCTTAAATTCATTTATTTAGAAATAAATTCCTCAGTAATATCAGGATGGCGTTTAGGATATTATTCTTTTAATTTTCTCTGGGAATGTAGGACTAACTCTGATTATGTAAACGTTACGTTCAATGATTCTCTAACATGTCGGTTATTAAGAGTTCCTGTTGCGGTATCAGTCTCTCAATTTAAAATTCTGCCTCTTGTAATCTTAGAAGATGCTTCTCATCTTCGGACTCGTGTTGTTTCCAAGTCAAATGAATCCGTTGCTCACTCTGAAAATTAACTGAGGGCGGAGATGCAAATCTCTAGTTACAGCCGAGCATTTTAGTCGTCGCCTTGCAATCGCGTAAGTACTGCAAGTCCTGCGCATTCTATGCGCATAATGGCCGCGTCGGCTCACGGTCCTCAACTGTTTATCAAACGCTATAGCTCATTTTTTTCTGTTCGCGTGAAGCTTTGTAGCACAATTGGAGCCTTTTATGTTGCCGTGGAGGCGGTGTGAAGGCCTTTACTCTACCGTAACACCTAAGGTTGCTAGCAGGTCGTACGGCGGGCGTTGCTGTAAAAGTGCGCCGCCGCGCACGTTGTACGGCGGTTGCACTTTGAAACTTGCCCACGTGAGCTGCTTTCATTTGCCAACCCTCCTCGTTACAGCGCGAGACGATGGGCGCGTCAAGTTTCCTGCCAACCCGAGTCTCGTGTTCAAGTTTTCGTTCGTGCGTGTGAAGATGTTCGATTTACGAGGGCCTTGGATTGGTGGGTACCGCGTTCTGGACTAGTATCGAGGACTCTTGTTGATCTCGGAGAACTTTTTTTTTACTCATTCAACTGCGCTTCGACATAGAAATTCTGTTGGTAATTTTCTGAAAGTTAGACCACTTTGTTGAAACATTCGTATCTCAAAGTTTCTTAGTGAGATGGAAAAAATATTATGTGATGAACATGATGTGTTTTGATTTCATTACTGTGGAGTAAGGGCATTTTAATGGCATTAAAATACAAAATTGATAGTATGCACGTGCAGATAACTCAAATGAAGTACAGTTCAAAGTTGACAAAAAAATTTCACGATCTTTCATAAAGTTATCTCAGTCGCAAGCTTGATTTGTCCTCCGTTGTTTTATTAAGGGTAATTTATTTAATGAGGGTAGTATTGTTTTCAGTAACCTACTGGGACCCGCCAGTAGCTGTAATTAAAACTGACCTTTCAAACGTTCAGAGCATATTCATGTGTAATCAGCATTTTGCTCATACAACGCTTGTGGTAATGAAATGTTTATTTTTGAATGATTTGTTACGTTGTTGAGCAAATGATTGCTAACCAACGCGCCCTGTCACTTCTCTGCTGGCGTTTTTTCATGTGGAGGCTCCTGTTCCTCTCTCCCCTCTCCGATCCCTTTTTTCTCCTCACACCTCATCACTCCCAGGACTGGGGAGGGGTCGTCATAGTAAGCCGTAGGCGTTCGTCGTTCGTACGTCACTGCACGACCGCAACAAACGTCACCAATAATCGACAACGGTAATCGACCGCGCCAAGTAATCAAGCAATGGCTTGCACTTTGTCTTTTTATTACATTTATTTTTGCTGTAAAACTTGCCCTGATATGATAGCCATTCTTTTCTTCTTTTATTTTGACTGGAAGTTCAGCTTAGGAACTCTGTGTCATTAGATAATTACGAGTGTGCTTTCTGGGCTATGAAGTCCCTCATCAATGAAGTGCGCTGTCATCTACGCTATCAAAGTAGCGTTTTATTGCCGGCAGATCTTATGAAGCGTTCAAACGTACATCTTATTGTAAATGTTTAGGTTGCAATGCTAGCAGATCCAATGCTTCGCTTAAAAGTAGACACATTTGCCTTAGAAGAACAATAAATTTACTTATAACTAACGACTGAATGTTTCGTTTCATAGTAAAACTTCCTTGCTTAATGATACCTCGTGTAAGACTCGCCGACAATTTTGATGTATTGAGGTAAGAAGATGATCGATTCTTCACCACCAACAAAGTTGTTCAATTCTCCGTTCCCATGCCCGGCGCTCGCCCGTCATGGCGCTGAGGTCCGTCAGAGCTCCTCCCCTTGCACACAAATGTGTGATGGCGACGATGGGATGACGGCGCAGAGTGTACGTATCTGGAGTGTTTGGTTGCCGCCAGTAACCCAGCACTCCATTGTTGCGGGGTGATCAGATGCCCATCCCTGCTCTCTCCAATTGCTGTCTGCATGTCTTTTTTCTCTTTCTTTCTTGTTGATTCGGTTACTCACGTGCTGTCTACATGCCCTTTCTCTTCATCTTTCTTGTCATTGCTTCGTTTATCCACGTGTTGTCTGCATATCCTCCCATTCTTTCTTTATTTTTTCATTTACTTGTTTCTTCATTCAGTAAACGTACGTGTGTCGACCGAAGCTGCTCTCTGCAAGGTTTGGTGTGGCTGCTAACAACATTCTTGGCTACATCTCGCGTAAGGGGACATGTATGAGTGCGCATCAGTCGTAAGTGGTGCGCATTGTGGCGCATCAGTCGTAAGTGGTACGCACTGTGGCGCATCAGTCGTAAGTGGTACGCACTGTGGCGCATCAGTCGTAAGTGGTGCGCATTGTGGCACTGCTATCATAAGTGATGCGCCTTGTAGCGTATTTGTTGTGTATGGTATACATGAGTGCATATGTCATGAGTTGGAAAATGACGTCCCAAATTTTTCTCATATGGTGCACTTCAGCGCACATGTGTGCATTGTAAGTGGCTCGCATCAGGACGCATGTGTCGCTAGTGGCGTACATCAGCTCACTCGAATCGTAAGTGCCGTGCGTCAACCCACACATGTCGTAAGTGACCTCAAGCGACGTACCCACCCGTGTCGTAAGTCCATCAGCTCGTCGCTGGGAATTTTGGCTAGCCTCGATCACTCTGCTGAGAGCGAAGCGGCGCTGTGTGTGTGCGCTTAGCGAGAAGGAAATATATACATTTTTTCACGGTAACTCGAGTGTCCAGTAAATTTATTGCCCCAGTGCAATTTATTGGTCGTCGTCTTCTCGCCGATGGTGCCTCGAGTGACGTGTTAACTTCATTGCACACTTGATGCAGCTCTCATGACGGTGTTGTCAGTAAGGTGATGAAATGTCGTATCTGAACTCGAAGTTTAAGTGTATTCTATCATATAAGCATTCCATTTATGAATAATATGGATAAATTATTGTAAAGGCTTTGTGATAATTCGTCCCGAATTATGTAGGCGTACAAGTAATTATTTAAATATTTAAAGAAATTACTAAGTGCAAGCTTAGACTGCTTTGTGAAAACGTACGTTAGGTTATCAATCCAGCTCGGGAAAAAATAGCGAATTCAATTAAAGAATATATTTTATACCCGAAAATTATTTTCGTACCATGAATGTATCGTGCAAAGTTGATCAGCAAGGTTCATTTTCTCAGCGAGATGCTCAGTAATGTATGGATCGATTATTGCTTAAAAACGCTGCATTTTCAAAAGTAGGTCGCAGTTGCCCTCATAAGATTACGAGCAAGTACGTATGTGTGTAGTGTGTACTTTTCGGTCACTTCACTTCCACTTGTGCATATTTGCCATAAATGGTGGGAGTATAGCCTTATATGGACAGCTGTTACTGCTTCTCAGGTTTGCTCAGCGGAGAGTCTCACAGGAGGGAGTGCTGCTGGACTCATTCATATCGCATGCTCTGCCTCTCTTGTATTCGTTTTGCTTGAAATGGTCATGTTTTCACTGTCATGTTCGTTTCAAGTAATCTTGGAACCACGTGCCACTAATGCTGCAGTTGCAAGTGAAATGCCTGCGAGGCCGATACTGTTTTGAGGAACTTCACCTGAAAGTTTAAAAACATTCTTTTCAATGAAACTTAGAATCGTTGGAGCTGGTATGTGGATATGTGTTGGTGTAAAAATTCTACATTGTTAGTGAAGTTAGTGAAATATGTTATCATTTCAAAATAGTGCACACAAGCCTAAATGAATTTGTGGGGCTACTGAATATGAATAGCACAACATTTGTTTTCCCCTATTTTGATATTTAGGTCTCTTTCACTGTGATACTCCTCATGCCTTTTTCTGGGCGTGCAGGTACGAGTATTCCTGACGTTATTCAACTGCGGATTGTAGGGATTTGGTGCTCCCCAGGAATGTTTAACATACTTGATTGAGCACTTAATGTTTTTTAGTGATCTTTGCCTTGTAAGAGTAGCCCATGTGTCGCGTAAGTGACACGTCTCCAGTGGTGTTGCCCCTCTCTACTCAACCCCATGAGGACCATAGCGCTGCCGTAAATTATGGACATTAGCCGAAATATTGTTTAGTCTCAACTTCTTGCTGTTTCGTTAAAAAAAATTGTGAATGTGTCTGTAAATGCACAAATGTGAACGACTACTGTCACAATATTTTGTTTATATAAGTCGGTAGTTCTCAGGGTTGACTTTTCTCTCCGGTGACCGCACGTTCGTAGCAACAGTTGAAATGTGAATCACCTGTACCTTTGTGTTCAAGTTTTGTGCTGAACTTTGTATCAAAGCCGTATTTCCATCAGTATGTGCAAGTGCGCGTGCACTTTTTAAACTTGGTATTAATTAAAACGTTTAAATCCACCTTGTGCTCATGAGATAATCGACCGCATGCAAGAGCATTTCTTTCGCCATCATTTTGTAGTAAGTAAATTGTGAGCGCTTGATTTTGGTATCGCAATCGTTAGGTAACAAGAAGCTGTAATTCTTTAAGAGTTACCGTTCATACGGACGTCTTGCGTCAAGCTTCTCGCTCACCACAAGCTGAGGTGTTTACACACTCACCTGTTTACCTGCAATACATGTTTGATGTACTTCGTGCTCCAGTTGCCATCTATTTCCCGAGAGACGGGAACTGGCGTTCCAATTACTCGTGATTGTGGAGGGGCTATCCAATTCTTAAATTATTCGCTGATTATGTTGCGAATGCTCCTCACAAAGTGGTGGTTCAGGAAGGCCGTCCTCGCTACCACCGACCGACAACACCCATCTCAGTGTCATGTCATTCCGAGAGATTGATCATCATATGTGTCTCGGGGCTGATGTAATCAGTTCGGTGATTAATTCGATGCCATTATGGTGCCCTTGACGAACTCAATTAAAACGTTGCTGAAGCGAGCGTTGGTTTTTGAATCGCTGAGGGTTCAGTGACGAGTGACGCAACGCGTGGCGTTCTGCACCCATGACTGCTCTCGTTTCGATGAAAGTGAACAGCATTTTGTGAGAGGAATGTTGCTGTATTTTGAGCTGATGTTTCTTTGTAAAAACTCGGTATTTGAATTGCTTTTGATTTTCTTGGAGACCTATAACATTCCTGAGATTGTAGAGGTCCGCTACTAGTGCTAGTCGTCGTCGGTTTATGTTAAAAAAAATAGTTTGATAACCCTTCTTGCTCGCCGCCTAATCAGCGACACTAAAGACTGTTGTGGGTTTTGTGTTAGAATCGAGTTGACTGTGAATTTTTTTGTACTTTTTATTTCATCGTAAAGGAGGCCGGTGTTCAGTGCAGCCCATTTTCTATATGTTCGGTGTTTTATGTGTGCTTCATTTATCAAGTCTCCGCATTATTTCTGCGTCTGAACTACCTCAAAATGTTGTTAGTGCTCTGACACGTAATTCTCGTCACATTTTATCTCTCGTTGAGATACTCGAAAGTTATTCTAGCTACGTATGAGGTCAAATCGGATGGACGTTGCTAATCATAGATCTGAATTCGAAGGTACACCAATATCATAAGAAAATTTAACAATGGTAAACCTCAATATCTCCAAAATGGAATTGTAGTTCTAGTCAGTCTGTAACGCCCATAGCTCATGAAAATATACGAGGTCTCATGAAAATATGCGTTCACCTCACTTCAGAAGGTAAATACTTCGCCAAATAACAAATAAACTGTCGTAGTAATCGTAGAAAGTGTTACATCATGAATACACCATACTGATTGAGTGATGGGTAATTTGAGCAAAAAACATTTTTGACTTCGAATTATATTTTAGTAGAGTTTGGGCACACATATTTGTGAGACAGCGTGTACAAAGGATGCATAAGGAAGACTGACCTTCACAAAATAGAGGTATGGACTGAGTTAGTGCTGGAGAAAGAAGAGGTTCTGCGCAAAGAGGCAGAGAACTGATGCCAAATAAAAAGGAATATGGAGATAATTATTTGCAAGAACAGTGTACGGTGTATGCTGTGGTGGAAGCTTCTGAAAACTTATTCTCTTCAGTTGAAAAGAAGAAACTGTGAACGGTTCACATGAGTTGACGCGTTCGTTCACGAAGCACGAGTTATTCATTCATGGGCTTGAGACATGGGTTATTGTTCGAAAGGTATTCCTAAACGAAAAATGAGAATGAATCATTTAAAACCCTTTTTAGCGCAGTGTTCATCACGGGCAGCAATCCACAAAGACTTGATGTCTCGGTGTAGATTTAACGCGATTGTTCAAGAATCATTTAAATGAAAATTGAACTAACAATTTATAAAAGAGAACATTTCGACCCGAATTTCTTTTTGATTAAGCCGTCAGCCATCCCAAAACCCTTGAAGACTAATGCGTAGGCGTGAACGAGAATACGAATTTTTTCAAAGGGATTCAAAAGAGTGGCATGCAAGGTTAAGTAGGCCGTCACGACGAAGACCCCATGAACAGCATGGTCCCACGTGAAGAGTCGCGCAGCTGAACATAGCTGTACCACACACCACGTAGCGCCGCCGACCTCAATACCCGACCTGCAGACTGAGGCTTTCTCTCCAGATTACGGATGCAAATTGGTGGACGTGCGGCCTAGTGCTGCTGCTGCTCAGCAGCTTCGGTTCACGCTGTCACCTTCTCTATTGTCGCTTGGTTTCAGATTCTGCGGACGTTTGAGCCGTCTTTATTTCTTCCTTCTCAATTTACTCGTGCTGCATACGTAATGATGCGCTCGTGCATGCTAAGACTTTCTCCGTGTGTAAAGTTCTCATCTGCTTTCGGCGCTGACAACTGGCCTCGTGAGACAGATAAACGCAGTTTTTTCCCTCTATCTTCTTAAATTGTGTTACCTCTTCCAAAGAACGCCACAGAGTTGACAGGAATTGCTCTCGGTGCACTTGCCTCAGAGGCTTTGCCCTATCTCTTCAGCTCGTTTAAGTGCTCCGACCATGATAAGTTTCTGCTGCGTTCAAATGGACTAGCAATTTATGAATAGTTCCCGATCACCTCGATGTGATGTAGGATTGCTCTGGAGGAAGTTCAACTTCAACGGGGGATAATTATTTCAACACTTGTAAAATGCATATTTCTGCACTGAAGATCGACGAGGAAATCGTTTCCAAGAGCGTTGAGGAGGAGGTGGCGGCGGCGTGTGGGGACATTCTGAGAAGCCTCAGCTGTCGGACGTGCCCCAGTTCCTGCAACTGTGGCCTGCGTCAGCGGGCGACGAAAGTTATCATGATGCCTTGCATTTTACGTCCGTGTGCGAATGATTGAGGCGACGATGACGGGCTTCTGTGTGGTTTTTAGCAACTTTACTTTCACCGTTTCGTCTCAATTCCTCTTAAAATGAAACACGCTTCGTACGGCTGTATATACAGAATAGTTTCACTTTCGAAATAACGTACGCGTTGTCGAAGTTTTGTGTGTGTTGTAGTGTTGTCGCCATTTTTTATGTTTCGTCTTAAGAATACTAGAAAAACATCGAAGAGTTGTAAGTGGGTCTCCATGCTGATGTTCTCTAGTATTTCTTGTGAAGCGAGTTTTATTCACTATAAATGTACCACGTTGCCTTTTACTGTATCGATTGTTTAGAAAGTTGATGTTTCGAGGTTCGACTGCCCGCGTTACTGGAATCGGTAATACTTCACACTGATGTGAAATATCCCCGGTAATGAGGCGCAGTGCGTCTGCGTTCCAGGAAATGAGGGTCAAGCTATCGCACAGGTTATCCAAAACTTCATTCGAGTCCCGGGAAGCGAGAGGCACAACGCTGGAATAAAATCAATCGCAATCATGCGTCTTCGTGCGTGCGATGATGCAGGTGCCTGCTGTGTGTCACAAAATTTAGGTGCGAATTTTAACAAAAGCAATTACTTTAAAGTTATTTTGAGGATAACGCCTCTCGAAAGCATATGATAGGCGGTAGGGTGAGGTCAGGTTGGTTCGTCTATCTCTATCCTATGGTTTGGGGACCGGCGTCGCCTCATGGGCACTGCTAGGTTCCTCAGTTCTAGCTAGGCTTTCGGGACTTCTATCTTTCGTCCCTATTTTGCTTCTTTCCATTTTCATGCCTTATTTTTTTTATTATTCTTCATCTTTTTCCCCTTCTTTTTCAACTTGCCGTTTCTATGCTCAGGGAATCCTGTTTATGAACACACCTGTGCATAGAATTCCGACTTTCTTAAGTCCGTACGAAATGGTCTCTTCTTTTCACTCCATTTAGAACGCATTTCTTGTGGCTAGGGAATTTAAAACTAACTAATAATCTAATCTAATCTTTGAAGGCAGCGTTTGTTATCCTTCTGTTCTCTCAATTATAATCTGTGCCATTTCACTGTGCAGTGTGTGGACCGACCCGCCTGCTCCCCATAAAACTTGATGCCTCTGTGTCAATACCCTCACTTCTGTGACCATTTCCCGCGACAGTGTTCCTCAATATTGATGGCCCGATTTTCGTAACAATCCGTTTTTTGTTTTGCATCCATATCCTTGTGTCGCAAGTCTTACGTCACGGTTCTGGCGCTGCTGTTCTGAAGTCTGGGGTAATGACTCCAACGATGTAATTTCACGTAATAATTCACTGGTGTTGGTTGTGATCAGCGAAGGTTCTAACCCCCTGTCGCTGCTCGAACTATCATCTCTCTGCTTTTGTTTTGCTTCTTCAGTTTCTGAAAGTGTGTGTGGGAAAGGGGAGGAATTTACGTTTCCACTGAACTCGAAGCTCGTCACTTGTGCGTAACCTGCACTCTTTCTTTCTCGAGTCTTTCCGAACAATTTTTTCATGTAATTTCCTGAATTGCCGTGGCATCTCAGGCGTGCATGTCAAGGAACAATTTTTCGAGTTACCTTTGGAAGGAAATGTCTCACTTTGGAGAGAAGTTGAATTCGTTCTGAAGGTGGGACAATAATTCTGATTGGATCTCTGTAATTTTTTTTGCAAAACGTAGGACGCGGTGCCGAGTCTAGAGCTGTTATTTTCTGGGTGTCTAATTCTTGTCGATTGTTTCTCATGTCTCACGATTGAAGCCTGAAATAAGCGTCCTTCATTTTGTCATGGATTATTGTTCTCTTTTTCCTTATTAATAATTTAGAGTGCGGTATTACAAATGTTCCCTATTAGACTTTCTAAGAGTATTTGTGATGACTTTAGTGGTCGATGTGTTCTTTTTAAAAATGAATCTACAACACAGAGACTCGCCCCACGTTACTTACTGTAAAGCGTCTGGGTTTTCACTGAGTGAAACCTTTTGGCTACGTCCCTGGATTAGACCAGAGTGAAATTTAATAGTTTCCCACACCGGGTCCTTACTAGTCACCAGATCCTGCAGTGCGGAGCCGCAACTTTCAATTCGGGTGTTACTTAGACTCTTCGGTAGACGTGCACTTGACAAATAGTCTAATACCCTTATGTTAGAAGAGTGATCAATATAAGAACATCATAATAATTTTAATACTCCATTTTTATGGAGGTTTGCACTTCTCCGAAGTTAAAGGGCATTCGTTTCCGGTAGGCGCCAGCGTTACCTGGAGCTAGAGTGACTCATGAGCTGGTGACTGCTGCCCTGTCTCACCTGAGCCATTCACATGCATCAGGAGGTGCACCACCGCCGTGTACTTTGGACTAGACGCTTCTGCTTGTCTGGTCACTTTGGTGTTTGCTCCCAATTGCGATCACTCGCGGTTGTGAGTGTGGATGTTTTTTTTTTATTCAGTAGTTATGCAATGGCATTACTGTAATTTTGTTTATTCTGCAGTGTTAAATAACCGTTCAATTTCTGGAGCAAAAGGTCTCACCGGACTGCATAAAATTGATCATAGTGTTTATTAAATAGCATGTATTTAAATCTAATAAAAATTATTAAAGTAACTTATATTTCTGAAGTAATATTTTGTTTCTTAAAAATATTGGAAACGATACTTAATAAACACTTAGTGATTGAAAAAAGTACATTTTTTGGGCTCCTCTGAACACGGTTGTATGAACCATGGTTCTACTCATACTTTTGTACCGCCAATTTTTTTGCTCAGTGTTTAAAATGAGTTTGAAAAATAGAAGACCACCAATTGATTCTGTCTTCTCTTCCTCATGCCATTGTTTGTGCTCTTTTTAAGTAGCCCCAAGAATCTCACGACTTTAGTGACATTTTCTCATTGCGTGTTGAGTTTGACGCTGCCGCATCGCATTTACAGGATGGGGTTATGGGAGCTCTCAAGCTATAGCTTGGCTGCCTGAACTTTGTCCCTCAAGTGTCACGCGCGTTGTTCAATGACCCTGAGGTATCCGTGCTACCACCGTCAGGCGGTGGTTTTCCTCTTTCTTCCTGTGATCTCGGGCCATCGTTCTAGGTGTATGATGCGTGAGGTAAATGTTAGAGGTATGGGAGCGTATTTTTTGATGTTAACCGTACCTTGGAGAGTATATGGTATTTGTCTATAGATACAGCATAATGAGATGTCACATGTTTCTCTACATTGTTATGTTCTGCCATTTGATGCATGAGATTGCTTTTTATGTCTTTTATTCTTGTAATTTTGAAGATCGTATGTGATCCGAAGCGATATCGTCTTTTCTTTATTCCATAGATCCTGGTACAATTACTCTTTAAAAATTGCAGGAGGCTCTAAAAATGCATCCTATTTTTGAAATTTTAACGAGTGTGACTTGGATTGAAAATTAGGGAGAACTTATCCTAGTTTCCCGTCCTTTGTGATTGGTGCCTTGCTCTTGCAAATTGTTGCTTGTCATGATAAACAAGGCTAGTTGATTGCCTGACCGTTATTTCGTTCCATGCCTTTATATTTTAGGATGAACTGATTTTTTGCCTCCGTTGGCTGGTGATGATAGCTTCCACGTCTGATGCATGGGACTGTTGTGGGTGTTTTGGGACCGGGGTTTCGGTTGTTTTAGTTCAGTATTCATTTTCATTGCTTCTTGTTTTTGTTTCAGTCAGGATGCCATTAATCAGAGTTAAACCTGTAGTGCACGCATTTTTGATTCAAATTGGAAAAGTATTTATGCATAAACAACACTCATAAGGTGTATTTTGTGTAAAAGTGTTCATATTTAATGTTTATTGCATTTCCATTTAAAGTGATTCTTGAACAATCATTTGAAATATTCACTGGGCCATAGGGATCTTTATAAATTGTTGCCTGTGAGTAACGCTACCTTATGAGGAATATAAATTACTGTAATAGCACGAAATATGAATATAGTTGTATTTTATTTACATGCCTTGGTAAATCATATTTTTCACGATTGTTTTATACTTTTTCTTTAGTATTTTGGGGTTTCAAGATGGAGGTTCAAATGTTACCGTTGAAAATATGTCGTCTTAATTTTTGAACACTTTAACCACAGGGCCCCTAACTGCGTTCCTGGTCACAAGCTACGAGCTTCAAAAGCTTTTGAAAAGTTATACTAATGTGAAAACTTTCGAGTCCCTATTCGCGTATTCGAATCGTACATCTAAAAACAAGATTGTTTGTGTCATGCAACGTTCCTGCGTCAAGCGTCTTGGTATGGCAAAATGGCGGTGTCATTCATGGTTGTTGTGCGTGTGTGTGAATGGCGGATGAAGTTTATGCTAATGCATTTGTAGGTAAAAAATCCTGGCAGACTTATTGAAAATATCTGTGGCTCACCAAGGACGCTCGGGACGGTCAAATGCCCAGGTGCTGTTTTACGTGTTGTACACGCTGGGGTAACGTTTGTACCGGATGTACGAGGAATGTTAAATCGAGGCAGGGCTTTCTAGTAAACAACGTGACTAATATGACTGTCCGTACATCCGTCGTGTTGTTTTAAGCAACTTCCACCTAATAGCGTTCTTATTTGCGTTTTGTTTAATTAATACACACACATTCACTACATCAGCAATTTGTGCAGGATTTTTCTCATTTGATTTGCATGACGCACAGGTTCCCGTGACCATAATCGCTATGACCTCCAAAACAAACACGCGATCCCGCCTCCGTCGGCGCTGCGTGTTGTGCGATTGTTGCGAGTGCGTGGTTGTGCGTGTTCGTATTTTGTACTTGACAGTGTGTGCGTGTTTCGAGTTTTGCCAATAGCGGACTCGGCGCATCCGCTTCGACTGACTCCGCCCGTCGCCGGTTTCCATCTCTGTGTAATGTTGGGCGTTCGATGGCTGTGACCTATGAGCAAAAAAAGCTGTTGAATCACAGACCGAATCGGATTTACAGGGTTGAGGGTTTGAATGTGAATGGTCTAGCGTAATGCAGGGAGGTAGCTACCAGAAAATGACATGAACTAATTCACCTTTAATTCATTAAATTCAAGCGTACCTGGCGTTGCCGAGTTCATCAACTACAATACAAAAACTACAATCTGGCAGATGAATGGAAGATGAATTCTTTTTACATTAAAAATAATTCAGTTCTGAAAATTTATTTTGTAATAAAGTTCATATTCGTTAGTTATTTAAATTTATTGATTCATTACTTAACGATTTCGTTGAAAAAATTTATGTTATGAATTGAAAATAACGTTATTCTTTAGATGATTCGCCAGTGTCTTGAATACAGTTTTATTTTTAGATAGCTTGCGTCAAGGTTTCAGCCTCCCCAGCCCCGCCTGTCTAGCCCTCTACTCCGATCATTAAATTTTCTGAAGCATTCTCGACGATAAGGTCAAAATTTTCACGCTCCTTCATGTTCGTTTTGCATCGTTTGGACAGTATTTTCACATTATGTGCTATCCATCATTGCTCCAATTGATCTGGTGTAAATTAGAGTACTTGTTATAACTTTTTAAAATCAAATTCTGGGTTAGAAGGATTAGGAGAACACTTAAAATTTGAAGCTCATTGGCTAAACTGTGGGTAAATTCTTGGGAGAACACTTTGGCGCATGGCCGCGCATGCCCGTTCTAATTAACAGCGAGCGTCGAGTGGGCACCCGCACGTCCAGGCCCCGTTACGTCACTGCTTGTGCGCATGGTCCTGTAGCCTGGATACAGTTCCGGAGGTACACGGATGAGCAGTTGCGTCAGTCTGCTGTAGGAAATACTCCACGGCTTGTTCACTTACGTCCTGGAATAAGCGGTGCATGGAGGAGCTATGTCTCGACACTTCACAATTTGAGGAGGTAATACTGATATGCAGTGAAGCAAATATGCCAATTTATGTAAATTTGTGCATTTCCCGCACAATCGCGCATGCTCGCGGATACAATAATTGATTTATCCTGTGACAATTGTCCTGATATATTTATCTTCATTGATTTATCTTGACCAATTATTTGATTTATTCTGATTTATTAATTTATTTCTCCTGCTCACGTCATAAGCTTATCGCGTTCGTTGTTTATGCAAGGATAATTCGATACGTATACGGCTGTGTTGCTATCGAGAATTGTCTGTGTGTTTCAGTTCGAAATAGAGCTGAATATCGGTCGCCAATGGCTTGTATGCTCTCAATATTAGTTAGGATGCGCTAGTTATTATTCGTTTTGGCTACTCCGCACACTTTCCTTGAATGCTACCCTATTTTGAACTTCGGTTGCTCTGGTTTTAATAACTCATTGTATCTCCTTCGAATATTTTTACAGTATATACGTTTCTTCATGTCGATGCTTGCGAGCGCTAATCATTATTGCATCTTGTCCATTTGCTCTGAAATAACCATTCACATACATGAAACACGTACGCAAAAGGTCAAATATATACGTAATGGCTGAGTGGCTTTGTGTCCTGAATCTTATAAACAATGTGTTAGATACTCGAGCGCTTTTGTCACTCACCTTGGGAAGCTCATGTCAATCTTTTGCCTTTGTGTTTGTCTGCTGAAATTTGATGTAAATCATGTTTTATCAACAACAACGAGCGCAGGGCACCTTTGTGGTGTGCCTGCAATCTGAGGAAACTGTATCGCAGGTTCGAGGACGAACGCTTCATTCATACACAGTCCAGGGAGCTTCGTGACAGAGGACGAACATCCGTTTGGCTACGGTGCACCGATCATTCGGTGGGAGGACGTGTTCGGGTAACTTGGTGATGGCGTGATGTAATCGTGCCATAATAATCCTGACGCCACGGGACTTGGGCGCAAACCCGAGATTGTAGCACTCGGGTCGTGCCTCTTGTTTTTTTCTATTCTGTTCTTATTTGATCCTAGTTGTGTCAAAATGAAATTATTTGCTGTATCATTTGTGGGAAATACTAAATTAACGTCATTTTGGCTCTTTCTCGGTTATTCTCACGCCAAACGTTGCGAAGCGAACACGCCTTGTTTCTCTCATTTCTCGTGGACTACACATGCGCTGGTCGCACGAACAATGTGCATCCTTTGTTGCAATGTACGCATGAGTTACTGGTTGTCAGTGCGCGGTCTGCACGGGGTGCACAATTTAACCCTACGAGCACCACTGCCACTCCTGAAGATCGTTAGAAATAATCCAGTTTAGCATAGAATTCTTATCGTTTAGCTCAAGACTTTGAATGTTTCGTTCATTTACAAAAGTAAGTTGGTCGTTTAAAGGTGATCCCCTGAAGAACTACGTAACTACTTATGCACAACCACCTAATGTTCCGCTTCTTGCGGGCTACGTTGCGCAAGTGATAGCGCACTTGCCTTCTCATTAAGGAAGTCTTCGGCTCCGTATCTTGGAGCGAAGTTCTTCCCTTGGGAAAGGAAAGTCAAAACACGCTCTGCCTATCAAAAAGCGGCACACTAGTGTGGCCTGGTACGTGGCGTCGAAATAATTCAATGGTTTCTTAAGTTTCTTCCGAGTCAGGCCCTCGACTTATGATCCCAGTCCTTTGCGTGATGTTGGTACCCGCATCCGCGGTAGCTTAGCGTCTCACTGACTCATCCTACACTCGTGGGTACCCTGCACTCCTCTTCCCCTGCGCCTCCCCCACCGAAGGGGGTGGGATCTCTCCGCGGAACCGGTTTACGACCGTGTCCTGGTCGGCAGAGGTCACCCCAGGTCGGCCGTAGCGGCTCCTCCGAGAGGCGGCTTCCAAGCTCAAGCTTCGGGGTCGGGCGGCCTGCGGGATGTTCTGCTGCCCGATGTTGGGGTGCACTTCATTGACGATGTTGGACTGCGCTCACGCGGGATTTCTAATTGTGTAGAATGAGATGTAGGATAGATTAAACTATATTTTTCTCTCCGGAATAGCAAAAACGTGTACGGAAATGTTAGCTGGAAGATCGAGCTACTTTTTTTTCACTGAACTCCTGAGATATGTAGTCCATTGAATTTTCGAGACAATATATATTTTATTGATACTCATTTTTATACCCTCAGCTTTGTGGTCGGGCATCCTCCTTGCATCCTCTTTAAGGGTTGGGCATTAATTACAGTCTGTAACAGGAGGTCATTTAATGGCTCCGCGTTTTCTGCATCAGCTGTGGCGTTTTTGTGGTGATTAGCTACGTTGTGGCGGCCACGACTGTCGGAACCTTGCGTCGTGAATGCTTTTCAATCACTCGGATCGTTCTATTCTTCTTCTTAGTTTTGTGACCCTTACTGCAGTAGATGACATTATTCCATGCAGGGGTTTCTACTTCGTTTAGGTAATGTCAGCCAGTGACCGAACTGCTGGCTTGCACTGAATGAAATAAAGCTGAGCTGCTTGCACATGCCACAGGACTTGTGGCATGCCACGGAGTTTGCGCTCTCGTATCCTGGCTACGATACGCGCCATATCTGTGTTCGTCAACACAATTAACGTGAATGAATCCATCGTGTGTTATGAGTTGCGTATTGCAACAATGTTTCAGTACATTCTACATGGCAGGTGCACTGTTTCTTTCCTTTCTTTTTCCTCTCATGCATCTTTCCGATATATTTAATGATCCTTCTTTCTCCATTATCTTCTTTCTTGAACAACACATTTCCGCCCGATGCTGCTCTTCTCTATCTCTTCTGCAGTCGCTACCCACTCCCCTCTCCCCCTTGCCCTCTCATCCTGACCCTTCCCCCTCGTTTTTCTTTCTTGTGCCGTGACTCAAAAAAAACGGCGCAGTTTCGCTGACGCGGCTCAGCTTCCCTCGCAACTCAGTTGAGGTGTCTTTTTGCAGCCCCGATAATGGGCCGCAGATTGACTCCCTCCGAGGGAAAAGTTCCTCAAAAGCGAGCACTTTTTGGGGTCCCCTCGCGCAGTTTTCACCTTCTCTTGAACTGAAGCTCCTGTTTTTGAACTAAGTTGTTTGTAGTTAGCCGAGGTTGTGGTGGATGGGGTCCGACTGCCAGAGTAACTCGCCTTCCGCTGAAGTTATTCTCTTCTGTGTTATTTTATTTTATTGAAGCTTGCTCGGTTTGTGTTGTTGAAATGGACACGGAGATGGGTTGTGGTGTTTTTTCTTCATATACGTTTTCAAATTTGTATTTTTTCATGTTTAGTTTTAGAATTTCTTAGTTTTTCCTTCGGTGATGCAAGTTTTTAGACTTGTAGCGCTTCTTTTTCTATTTTCCATTTATAGATTCGACATCTCCATATTCAAATGCTTCATAATTTTATGTTCCTATTTCAGTCTTAAGTTATCTCTCGGATTATGCTGAAAATATTATTGACATTTAAAATTTTATCGTTCTATTTTGAGTGCGCGCGTAACGACGACATACCTCCTCATAAGGCCTCCACCGGCGACTGTCTTGTGAACAATTTTTACAGCCGAACGTCAATTGGTATACAGGTTACCGTCTTGTTTGATATTAGGAATACTATTATTACTTGGCAGCCTTTGCCGTCTCCCAGTGGAGACTTGCGTGCGGGTCATCTTGATGAACTACGGAGTAGTTCTTTCTTTTGCGGTAGAATTTCGAATTACAAATCCAATTTGTTTTCTTTGTATACTCGCAGGTAAGCGTGCATGCATTGATCATCACTTCAACTTTGTTGTTGATCATTGCCAGGACTTGGAAAGGGGGTGCTAGAGTTCATTTATATTTTTAATAATAATCCAAATTTAAATGGCCACTCAGTTTACTGGTCTTATTTTACCAAATAAAGTTCCGCTTCCCAAAACGAAGATCAATCTCGCTAATAGGTTGATTTACCATCATTTTTACTATTATTGTTACTCCTATTATAATGTTCATTTTAATTTTGTTTCACATCTCCGTTTTCTGTTTGCAATTAGTCATACTTAATTCATTCTAAGTCAAACTTTCAAATTTGAGAAGCGGAAGTTACTTGAAGAATTTTCCTTTATTTTTCGCCCATTAAAGACTATGCTCGTCATTTCGAGGTCTGTTGCTTGCCTCTGTGTTTGTTTAGAAGACATAATCATTGTCAATTGGTTGCTAACATCAATTCTCTCCGTTCCAGGTACGTTTGATGAACCCGAGTGCCCCACGAGAGAAGGTAGCTATCGTTGTCGCCCTTTTGATCTTTTAAAAATTATTAGATCGCTAATCAAAGGTCTCATTTATGTAAGTGCCGCTCACTATTGCTCTTAGAAAATTTGCTGACCGATTTTTTTTTAATTATTAACAAGCTCGAATTTGCGCTCTTATTTGTCCTTGCACAACCTCAACATCGAAGGCGTTACTCCAGGTCCCGCACCCCAGACTGCTGCTGTATCTCATGTGAACTCTCGGCCGTTTGAACTATGACTTATACGTTGTGGGCTGTCAGGTGCGATGTTCATTCACTCATCTGAAATTGCGCTTCGGCTGCAGCACAGCTGTGGTTCAGAACTTGTACTCCTCGATTCATTCAGCACCGTGAGAGAGGACGGCCACATGCGTATATGGCGGTGTGGGGCTAGGCCATATGGGCGCACGCAGCCTCCCCCATTTATGGGCCGATGCCGCGGCACACCTACCATCCTGGCCCTTTAAAGCGCTATTTAAATCGCCATCTATCTTGTCTTGTGCTCGTTTTGTGTTGCTTGTGTTGAAAATAGTTTTTGTGTTGCTTTTGTTGAAAATAGTTTGTGTTGCGTGTGTTGAAAATAGATTTTGTGTTGCCATTGTTGAAAATAGGTTGTGTTGAAAATAGTTTTTGTGTTGCTTGTGTTGCAAATAGTTTGTGTTGAAAATAGTTTTTGTGTTGCTTGTGTTGCAAATAGTTTTTGTGTTGCTTGTGTTGAAAATAGTTTTTGTGTTGCTTGTGTTGAAAATAGTTTTCGTGTTGCTTTCACGTTAGGTCTCTTTTATTACTTTTGGTTTTATATGCAGTTTTCAATAGGTATTTCTTTCGTTTATATATTGAAAGGTCGTACTGTAAATTCGCAAGTGATCTTGAAGTTCGAACTTGTTTCATGTGGGGGCATGAAAATATTCTCGTTGTAATACTATTGATGCCTCCCGATGCGAAGCTCAATTAATAAGGGCTTCGACTGCCATTTTTTGTGTGTATTGCTCAATCAATTTCCGTATTATATAATTTTCAGTGGATTGACTCAGCCTAGATATTGGTCATGATCTGCTTAATAAAGAAAGTAGGAGGTCACGCCAACTGTAGCATGCTCCTGTCGCTCAAACTCGTTGCTAAATGCTAGCGCTATAGGTAAATTTGCAGACGTTTCTACAAACGACGTCCAAGGTATTGAGGAAAAGAGTCTTAGTGAGGACGTCACGCCTCTTCAGAGAGCCGAGGTTGCGTATCACGGATACAAAACATTTTTCGCTTTAATCATCCTGCAGTATTAGTCTTAGTGAGAGTATCTCGCTCCGTTGGAGCTGAGGTTGCGTATCACGGATACTCCACATTCATGTTACGCTTCAACCCTTACCTGTATGGCGTGCCAAGTTTAGCATGTACTGGTTTCCCATGAACGGATAGTGGAAAAGGTCATTTTATGATCACTCCATTGCAGGTCTGCAATGACCCGTGTTGTGACGAGTGCGTTCAGAGCAGGTAGTTATATTTTTAGTCGTTACAGCTCGGTTATTTTATCTATTTATGGAGTGAAGTGCTGCAGTAATTCATGCAGTGGAGGATTAAATATTTCACAGATTTCTTCATGAGCGACCTCGGGATTTTGCGAGTGTAGTCGACGATGTTGACCGTTCCCAGCACGTCTGGGAACAGCCTTGACGGTCCGTCTTCTAATTCCCACCTCGTCCATCGCTCGTGACGGAACCGATTCTCACCGACGCACAGCGGTTACGGAGTCGTTACTTATTTGTAAACGTAGTCATGGAAGCGTCACTAACTTGCAAACGTAGTTACGGAGCGTCACTTACTCGCAAACGTAGTTACAGAAGCGTTACTTAATGATAAACTTCATACTGAGTCGTTACTGCACGTCGAACATCGCTGTGAAGTTGTTACTTATTGGCACACAATCATTAAAAGAGTTGTTGTTCACTACATTTCTCTTCTTTTTCAAATTGTCGTATTTTGATGTTAGTGTCGGCCGCTCGAAGTCCATTTGCACTGCAATTCATCTACGTGGATAAATCCCCAGCCGTGGTTAGTAGAATTCTCAGCCGTGGTGAGTAGAATTCTCAGCCGTGGTGAGTAGAATTCTCAGCCGTCGTGAGCAGAAGTCTCAGCCGTCGTGAGCAGAATGCCCCGCATTTCGAGGCGCCTTGAGTTCTGTGCGCTCAGTGGAGCGGAAGGAAAGCCCTGAGGCTCAGTGCGTGCATGCAGCAATTGTGTGACTGCGGCGGTCGGCGAATAGTTGAAATATAACACGCGGAAATGCGCCTGAAAAAATTCGCAGCTTTATGTTCGAAATTTTTTTATATTGCCGTCTCTTCCATGGACAATTTATTGACTCAAGGTATGGAGACTCTGGACGCTATGATTCAGTGCCCATGGGCAATTAATGGATTCAGGACGCTATGACCCAGTACCACACCGCTACTCCGCGTGACCACCTCAGCCGTGTCCTGCGCAGCGCTCTTTCAAATCTCGCCAGCGATGGAGGACAGGAGTCGGTCCCCGTGATGTTCTCAGGGCACACCTCCTCCGGCCTGTTGCTCCCTGAGCTGATGTGTCGTAGTAAGCTGACTCTTTGGTCGTTCGGTGTTTCCAGGTTTGAATGAAATAAGAAATATAAATGGGTAACTGTAGCACTTACTCAAGGTGTCGCATTCGTATTATCAAAACTAGTTACGAGGTCGCACCGATCAGCTAGTAGCGTACATCCAGCTAAGTGAACGTAGCTACGATGTGTGCTATTATCAAACTAGTTAATCTCGAAATTTTTCCGTAAGTTTTTACGTAACTTTGTGACACTTCAGAGCTCACGTAAGTGGAGTCATCAATTGAGTATTCTTATCCTAATTCTGCCGAGGCAATCAAGTGACATTATGTTGTAGGATTTGCCTTGGAGTCTAGTTTTAATGAAGTAACGAGCCTCGTTTATTTGATCCGATATCTGAAATTAATTAAAGCCATAATTTCATTATCTTAAAAATCTGTCGCTCGGCCTGTATTATCACGTGACTAGCATCTATAATGCTTACAAATCCCAGCCCTCTGATTGGCTATCAACCAAAGTGCTTCAATTATACGGTTTTTCGTAAGTTCGCGCTAAGATGTCTTTGATAACATGGAAGTTACGATAAGCGTACGCTGAACACAAGTTTTTCACTAAGTCCGACAACTTACGATAGTTTTGATAATCTGGCGCCTGATGTTGAAAGGTGAATTTAATTAAGCTGTGCCAAAGTGACGTAATGTTAAAGTCAAATTTACGTGTGATGTTATAGTCATCTCGCGGCACACAGAGTTTAATTTATCGTTATTTTGGCCATGTGCCTATGGAGAACAGATTTGTATAAAACTCGTACGTGAGGTGTACGGAATTCTCCAAAAGTTATATTTGATCACCATCCGTTACTCTATGATCATATCGTGCGCGTGGGCTATCGATATTCCTATTTTGTGTTCACATTCTGCGTTATTGAACCAATATTATTACCGTTATAATCCTAATCAGCTTGTTATTGTCATTCAGGTTTGATGCCTAGTTTAATCCTATGACGAACTACCCCGAGAAACCCGGTGCTTGTCGTAAAAACAAAGCCCATTTGGCGTACGTTCGTGAACCCTCATTGTCCATTTTCTTTCGTCGTATGTAACCGCGTGAAATAACCGCGTTTCGTCCCCCCATGTTACCAGCCTGCACTGCCACTGAAGCGTCGCCCGCGTGACATAGACTACACTAGATGAAAGCTCCCCCTCGGACTTCTTTTCTTGGTTGACCAGTTTTTGCAGTCCGCCTGGCCTAGACATTTAGCTCGCTCGCCGCCCCTTCTGTATCTCGCGTGAGCTTATATATATACGCTCAGCGCACGCCATTGTAGCCGTGCTGTCCGAAGTACGGCAGTTTCACCTTAACCTTGAGCCTATTGTGATCAGCGAGTGTGCCAGTGTGAGCAGGGCAACTAAGATTCTATGCGCAGTGATTTTGTAGTTTTGTATTAAAGATTTATTGTAGTGCTTGTCTGATGCACGAGTTGATTTTAAAACTATATACTGCTGAAAGGGACGAAGTGGCGAATAAATATAATCAGTTAAGAATAAATTCGTTTGTCTCGTAATGTATGCTATAATTTGTTCTCAGTTTTCCTGACGTGTAGTTTTTTCTATTTGCCTTTGTCCGCGTGGCTCTTTTAACTGTATCGGTGATACGCCTTCACTTCCGCTTCAGCCTCACGACTTGGCCGTTTGCATCACGAGTTCGTGAGCAATAATTTGTACTTATTCAGCGAGTTCTTCAGGTTTTAATTACAGTCAATTCATTAGGATTCTAAGAGTTTGGCAGCGCTTTGTGTCGCCTTGACTCCCTGCATTGTGACGCAGCATCTGTAGTTCCTCAAAGGCAAAAATCATTCGTTTCAGTTTTAAATGAGGGATTTATTTCCTATTGTTGCAGCGAGTTCAAGCGACTTCATAATTTGTCTTTAGGAAGTTTGCGTGGAAACTTTGGCGTGTGAGCGATTTTGGTGTTCGATTCCAGTGATGCACTTTTGAGGTTGAAGAATGTCATGTTCTCGTTACTATTTCCTGGTAACGGCTGGCTGCGTTACCAGGATCTGGAGGAAATGAAGCTATAGTTTAATTTTTTAAACTGTGGATTCGGAATGAAGTATTTTTGACTTCCGCACAACTTGTGCGGAAAAGTTGAGCTTTATGTATAATATGAATTGGTTACCCGCAAACTTAGGGTAAATTGTGTTCATGTGTTTTTTTTTGCAAATTGCTCCATAGGATCGTCAGAAGCATAACATAGGTAGTCCCTCCACTTCATCAATAGGACTTACGCCTCACAATACTTACCTATTTTCCAAAATAAGTCGTTAACCCGATAAGCACCAGTGTCAAGACTGATTAATATCAGAAATCTTACAGTTTAGTCGTGAATTTTAGTTGTTTCGTTCAAAACTAGGATAAATATGCACACAAGTGCGTAAATTTGAATTCCTTGTGTAAATATTTTGTTTATTCAATAAATAAATTTACATTTGTATTATTAGCATAACTTTAACCATCACCTCCACGACTTCCACTACTCCACCTCGCCATCCCCACTCCACCTCACCATCCCCACTCCACCTCACCATCCCCACTCTACCACACCACATCCCTGCCCCTAACCTCTACCCCACTCCACCTCGCCACATCCCTGCAATTAATCCTTACTCCACTCCACCTCGCCCCATCCCTGCCCCTAACCTTTACCCCACTCCACTTCACCACATCCCTGCCCTAATCCTTACCCCACTCCACCTCCTCATCCCTGCCCTAATCCTTACCCCACTCCACCTCCTCATCCCTGCTGCTAACCTTTACCCCACTCCACCTCACCACATCCCTGCCCTTTACCCGCGTCACCCTGTAAAAACTAGCAGCAGCGACCATCACTGGATCACTTGTTGTCTTCACTTGTTCACTTTTGGAACCAAAGCTGGACTTGCTGTGCCAGACTCCCTGAGTTGGTGGTGACTCAGTGCATGCGGTGTGATCTGCCATGGACGTTTCACAGCTGTAAATGCATTTGTCTGATTTTTTCAATGTGAATGTATTTTTGATGTTTTTTTAAGTGCAAACGTATTTGTATGAATTTACGTTCAACGTGTATGTATTCCTTTGAATGTATTTTTGCTACAAAATCACCGGTTGATATTTTTAACCGTGTCGGTATAGTGCTAGTATGATGGTGCCACAATTGTACGTTGCGCGTCGCTGTTTTTCAGACACAAAAGAATGGCGTCCCTTGTTCTTGTGGGTTGTCAGTTCATGACTTTTTGGGAGGATTGCTTCTTTGCCTTGTTTAGTTGATTTTTAGTTCTTTTCAATCTTGTACAAAAGCGGTGCCTTGCAAGTAATAGAACAACTATTACATTGCCTGTATCGTCCTCAAATATGTAAACGGTTCACCATAACTTCAATATGATTCATACCATACTAACGTCCCTTTTCCGTCAAAAATGACGGCAAGCCTCATGTGAAATAATGTTATTTTCTGCATCACTGTTTCGGACTGGCTTCTCTGACACCCTCGCTGATCAGAGATAAGTACTCGAGAATCTGACCCATGAATTTTCTCTTACCTACTTCCTTCTGTGCGCAAATTAATGGTTACACACACACACAAATGAATACAAATAAAATTAGCGTATCATTATTATATAGTACAGGTATCCAGCATGCGGGACGACACTGGAGAACACCAATAGTGTACCGTCCCACGACGACGCACGGAATAACAAGCACCAAATTACCAAACACTGAAAATTGTTGACCCATGTTGTCATTTTACGCCACGTCCGATGTAGTGCGCCTCAAGCTAACCACCAACACGGTCAACGCTGCCGTGTATTTCGATGCCTTCGCGCCTCGTTGAGTGAATTAGCAGCGGAGGTGGTACCCGGGGCGGCTGCGTATGCAGGATACGAGTGGGTTGTTGCAGCGAGTACCTCGGAGCGACTTGGCGGGCCTCCGTACTATCACGTCATCGTCCCTTCCTGATTATGGAACCTCGATGAACTGCAAATAAAAACCTGTTCGGTCCTGGAGAATTGTCGAGGTTTTCGAAGCGAGTTTTAACACAAGTTGTTGTTCAACCCTAAAATAACACAATGTGTGATATCCAGAAGCGAGCAGTTAGTGTTTCGTACAGAGCTATCTGCACTCGTAATGCAGGTATAATTTCAGCGTTATAGGATTGAGATGCCATGTCTGTGACTTCAACGATCCCCACATGATCGTTTCTGACTTAGTTAACTGGGAATGAGTATAAGAAATACATTAGGCCTCAATTTAAGCATATTACCTATTAGCAAGTATATGGCACCTGAGGCGCCAGTGCTCACATCTATGTGTACAACTGTGGAATCTGCACAATTCACTGAACGGTCTGTACAAGTTTTAAGCGTGTCTGTGACGGGACGCTAGGGAATAACATTGCGTTATAAATATATTCTTATTAGTAGCATCTTTTCCAAGAGTCAGGGCCGATTACTTGTACTTACCCATAAATACAGAACCGTCGCCGGGGCAATTGCTTCTCTGAATTACCAGAAGAAGGCTTGAAAGAACTTCTCAATTGAGCATAAGTCTTCGAGTCTCAGTCGCTTCTAAATCAAGCCCCAACTTCCTAGTCCTCTCGCTTAGCAAAACACGAGTCACTTAAGACCCTTGCTGGGCTGTTTGCCCTGCCGTGCCGCCCTATACATACGCTGACGGTACACGCTCGGTTTGTGCAGGCCTTCAGTTTGTTGTTCTCGTCGGCTGTTCATGCTCGAGTGCTGGGTTCAGAGGCCAAAGAAGCTCGATGGAAGATTACACCTTGCAAGTGTTGGGTTATTGTCTTTCGATATTTATTGATCTTTCATGTGCAATTCGCATTTGTAGGTATCGAAGTGTCTGTGGTTCTGCTCTTTGGTAGTTCTTTCTGCTTGTGATGTTACGACACGTGTTTCACTTTTAAATGAAGTTACTGATGGAAGTCACTTTATCACCCCATCTGGCGCTCGAAAGGCGTGTGAAATGTCCATCTTGCAGATGAGTGAAGATTCGTATGTGTCGGGGCTGAATAGGCAATGCTATTTTTTACGAAGAGGTTCAACATTGACAGTAAACTGTGGACGGTCACCAAACCTCGCCTGTTGTTTGTAGTTGAAAACCACAGAGCGGCCCTGAGATCTGTCTCGACTTCATCTCGGCTTCAAACCGACTTTTACGAACAGTTTGGTTACCAGTTTGTTTTTATTAAGTTCCGGGCTCTCGGGAAATTGAGTATTTCATGTAGTGCAATAAGACTTTCACCGTTGAAATCCATTAAGTTTTTCGTAACTTTTGCCTCTGGTCATGTGGATATTTTCAAGTTAAAAGAGTTTATAATTGCCAGTTGAGGTCAAAACTTTCTCCTTCAATCCATCACTGGGTCTAGTGTGCGAGCAAGGGTCATAGTATGAAATTACATCGCGTTAATGTGTTATTGAGAGAGGTCATCTAATGCCTGTGCTTGTCCAAGTTTCTATCAATAAAGATTATCCAGCACTCGGATTATTTTCTGATGAGCGTCGTTTCTGCAAGGCTATTTGACATTCGGTCTCGACTCTTGTTAGATTGCCTGCACCGCGCCATTCTAACGAGCTCGTTCTCGAAGTGTTTTTATTTTAATGTTCCGTCGTAGAAGACCTGAATTAAAAACAGCGATCTTTCGACGGCTGCGTTTAGAGCGCCTTGAGATCAGGGCCGATGAAAAAAAAACTTGGCCTTTGATGAAGCTCTTGGTCGGTCCTCGCTCGTGCACCTCAGCCCGACTCCTGTGAGGCCTTCATTGTTAGCTTGTTCTCAACCACTACCACTTCTGTGTACATTTGGTTAACAACAGTTGTTTCTGAAGTACTGCACCAATTCTCAAACACTACCATATCTGTGTGCGTATGCTTTACCATTGTCGCCCCTGATGCACTACGCTAGTTTACAATTTCCACCTTTGATTTACTACCATTGTCCATGATGCACTGCACCTGTTCACAACTGCCACATTTTGTTTACTACCATTCATCCAGATGCACAAGACCGGTTCACAACCATCACTTCTCTTCACACCTAGTTCCGAAGGGTAGTCCGTCATTAGCAGTGTGCTCTCAACGAGTCTAGTGCACTTCAGTTATTCCATTATAACATGTTGGTTGACTCTCAATTGCCTGTTTCTTCCTTAGCGTACAGAACGACTGCACAAAGGAGTTCCGCATCGCACTTTCTGCTAACTCGAAGATACATTGAAATTTTGATGATTTTTAATCTCAATAATATTCCAGTGGATAATTTGAAGCGAAATCAATCTGATTCTAAATACCTCGATTAAAAACACACGTTCGAAATGATGCTAGTGTGTCCACTTGATAAAGCTGCAAAAAAGTGCCTAATCGATGTTCACTTGGCGAGTTTTTCAGTCTGGATTTAAGCCACTAACATAGACGTTCCTTTCGTCCACTTTCTGTAGCAGACCAGTCTCGTATCAGGTAAAAAACGTTCCACTCTCTCCGTACTCGCTGGCTTGGTTTCATAGAATTCCGTAGACGATTGGAAGAGTTTTTCGTTGCACTCCTGAAACGTACATTCAATGTTATTTTTTCATTTTTTGGGGAAAACTAGCTGACTTCTGCGTGCCGTACGCTGCTGCGGCTGGACCACCAATTCTCTGGAGTCGTGCTTTGCTCAAGAGGAAACTTCCTCGGGAGGCGACGCACTTCCCTTCGTGATGGGCAATTATTCTGCAGTCGTCAGAGTTTAAAACAAACGCCACAAATGTGCGTGCTTTTCATGTTGGTGAGGTAAAACGGAATCTTTCAAAGGCACGTCACGTACGTACCCTCGGGTGGGGATTTCGTCATAGCGCTGCGCGGGTTTATATCTTATAATTCTTATTACTTCTCATCGTGGCGGCACCAGACGCGTCTTGTGCCGCATCACGTGCGTGTGTGCGGACCGGAAACTGCGGTCTGTATGTGCGTTGTGATCCTCGCTAACTACAGAATATTTTTTGCAGCGACGAGCTATGGCTCTTCAGGTCATCGTCTCCACGACGCTCTCTGCTTTTGACTCAGCCTAAAAAAGTGGTTCCCTGGAAACGATACGTCGGAGTTCATTGAATGTTGGGCTGGAGATGGTATTTTTCGGTTAGTCCAGGTGCTGATGTGCGATATTGGAGAACAATGTTTGTGAGAGGGATGTATGTCATTATGACGGTCGTTCGTTTAGGTGAGAGCGGTGCAATACTAAATCGTACAATTGAAAATTACGAAGACCAGATAAAGTGCGGCGCACGCTGTACAGTCGTCTTGTGGCCAGCACATTGGGTGACCCTGCGCGTTGGTCACGAAGTTGGTCATCCACGATCCACTCTGTTGTGTAGTGAAATAATCAGGTACTTCGGACTCATTTTATTAAGTTAAAGATCGTCGACTTGGTACTCGCTGTATAAAAAGCTCACTATAATCAATATATTGCTAGCTCTATGAAAATCGTCCGCTTGTGATATTTTATCAAAAAGTTAAATGTCGATCTGAGAAATCGCTCTAAAACATAGTATTGTCAGCTTGTGGTTCAGTTAGTACCCGACTGCAAAACGAAACCATAAGGCTGCGCACAAATCAGCAAATTCGTTTCGGCAAGATATGTGTCGTGCCGACGTTCAATGCGAGGGTGGCTGGCAGCGTTCGGACTAGACATGAACAGTCTTTCTCCGTCATGGGACCCAGACTCTTCAACTCTCTGCTTAAAAATCTGAGAGAAATCGATGGTTCCCTGGACGTCTTCAAGAAGAAGCTGGATAACTT
Organism: Orchestia grillus; assembly: GCA_014899125.1. NCBI lineage: Eukaryota > Metazoa > Arthropoda > Malacostraca > Amphipoda > Talitridae > Orchestia > Orchestia grillus. The sequence continues at coordinate 29,181 of VOMN01079855.1, forward strand.
TCTGCAAACTATCCCTGATAGGCCTCCCTTGTCTCACTATTATCAGACGGCAGAGGGAAACGGTCTCATTCAACAGCTCGCGGATATGCGAAGGCACTCCATGCACGCAAAGCGGCGGCACCCCAGTGTGGACAGGGCATAAAGGCCCAAACATTTTCAAGGTATTCAAGAATTCACCTCAGGGGCACAGGATAGTGCATAGGAAATTGGGTTAGGTTTATCTCACCTATGCTGTGGGGACTTGCGTCCCATGGGTGACATTGGTAGATTATATAGGTAGGCCGTCGGGACTTCCATCTTCCGTGCTCATGTGGCTTCTTACCATTTTCATGCTTTGTTCACCGAGTATTCTTTATCTTTTCTTCCTCCTCCTTTTTAGCTTACTGTTTCTATGCGCAGGGATCTTGTGTGGAAGCACACGTGCATAGATTCCCCGTTTTTCTAAGTCCACACTAAATGGTCCCTGCTTTTTCGACATGAGATAGTTACTGTAGCGCTGTTATCTTCACAACTACTAGTACTGCTATTACTACTACTTGTTACCTACTTCATTTTAGAGTTAAATATCAACTTATCCCTCGTTTCAAAATAAAGACAAATATCTGTGATTCGTTGCAAAATGAAGGTAAAGTCTATCAATTTGTGATTCGCTCTATTAAAAGTCAATAGGCTAATAATTAATAGTTTCAACCTTATAAAGCTAGTGACTGGCTCTATTGCCTAGTCAATTATCAACAGAATATGTGCCATTGTATAGTTATTTATTCACTAGGTGTATTTAGAAGTCAAAATTTATATTGAGTTACGAATTGCTGCACTACCGAGTCAAATCAAATCTAGAGCGACGTGTGACTTACTACATTAAGTAGCAGTTATACCATAACGTAAAACTAACTGCATCAAGTAATTAATCGCATTGCGAGCAACGTCCTGATTAACTGCATTGAGTAGTCACATGTAGAGCGCCGAGTGACCTGCAGTCATCCCGCCACCCGAACAGACCCGAGGAGACCCAGAACAACTTTCACTGTACCAGCGCGCCATCACTCCGTCACTCCTTGCCTCGACGTCCCTCATCCAGACCAGCCTCCTGCCATCTCGCCAGAGGGTTGCCCACGCTTCCAGCCTAGCCTCATCAGTCTCATAACGCTCGAATTATTTTTACCGTTGAACCACAGCTTGCTGTGCGCGCGAAACCAGCTGTCGTCTAATGTAGCTTTTTGCACCTTGGGCCCTATACATTTCAGACCTGGTGTTTATTTTAGATGTCTCGGCAGATTTTTAAATGAATTAGTACTGATAGCTCATATACCTACTCTTTGGGACAGATCTCAGAACTACAATTATTAGTGCCGAAATTAATTCTTTACTAAAAACTAGCTTTCTTCGTTGTTTGGTGTTTTCGTGCGTGTTTGCAGGTTTGCATAAAAAATAACGAATGGGTAAACTGTAGCAGTTGCTTTGAGCCTCGCATTCGGTACCAGATGTTGAAAAGTGAATTTAAGGCTTTAAAATATGAATAGAAAACTAGCTATGACTAACTTGGAAGAGAATTTTTGCCGCTTACCATTACTGGTTCAGTGATGTACATGGTTGGGTGTATTTGCGTGTGTTGTGAAAGTTTCTACGACTAACGGACTCCATTTCCCAACAATTTCTATAGGCTTCATGTTCACAAACCATCTCTGTGAATGGGCACGCTCTGGAGTAAACATTTCTCACTGCGAGATGGCCAAAGTGTCCTGCGGAATCAATGACCCAAATGGAGCCTTGAGGAGATGTGTGCATGGTTGCGTCCAGCTGAATATGGGCAACCGTTCGCTCATTTGTTTTCAAGCGTTAATAAACACAAATAACTTTTCTATCATTTGTTAACTAAAACTATTTTGTTGTTGTACTCCAAATCTGCTCTTTGTGAATACAGATAAAAATAAATAAACAATCGGATGATTGTAAAAAACAAATGTTTTTAACAACAAATATTTTTAACACTGTTATAGAAAAAATATCCCAAAGATTTTCTGGAAAATTGTTTTTATGTCCATTGTCCAACACGTCCGTACGTGCTGGTTCATTGTACGATGTGTAGGTGTACACATTTAACAAGTTTGCTTGTTTGAAATACCTGGCGCTCGTGCTTTCATATTTCTTGCGGTTAGGTGAGGCGTGCAACCCACATCACGTACTTGGGCTGTGGTGTGTGTGTGAAATTTTTACCTTTTAGGTTGCTGCTTTCGGCCGAGCTTCGTGATGTACAAGCGGGTTGGTCAGTGGCTTCGTTTGTCTTTGGTGTCATGTGGCTTGATGTGACCAAGTTCTTCCCACATCCATTTGCGAAATTGGGTTTTTTGTTTGTGCCGAGTGGAATTTTTTACTTTTGTCTGAGCTTTTTTAGCTTCGAGTATTGTAGTATTGCACTTACTTCGAAATAAACGTAAATTTCTTTCCGGGGAACCGCGATTGACAGATCGCTTCAATGTGAGCTTATGCATTTATTAACTAACTTAAGCTTGTGTGAACGCTCGCATTTATTCTGTATTTCAATCTAAGAGTATCCGAAATAGTATTGCGATCATAAAACCAAAAAATGACGCGCGTCATAACGGAATCCAAGTAATTCAGGTATCGGCAATTTTAGTAGAGAAATTTTCTCGCTAGAAAGCCATTTCTCGACCTTGGCGATAAATTATTATTGCAACCACTTGCCTAATCTGATGAACCTGTGCGCCGTCGCTTGCCCACCCATAACACTCTTGTTTCTACGTAAACGTACAGCGTTTTCGTTCTACTGGCAAAAGTTCATGCTTTAAATTCTCCATTATGGACCTAAATAGATCAGATATTTCCGCTGATTTATCCTTCCTCATTAGCGATTCCGAGACGATGCAAGGCAAAAACTCGTCGATATCTCGTGAGTGATATTTTAGCCTTTATCGGCGATCGGCAACATGGAGGAGCTGAGTGGGGACCCACCATGGAGGTGCGCCGTGGAAAGCTCTTTATTTAATAACCCGTCCGGTGAGTTTCGATGGGTCGACTGCGTGCGCTACTCGGCGATCTGTGCTAGCTCCACTGGCTGTTTCGATTTTCTTATACTGCTGTGTATGTTTTCTTCAATTCGAGAATCTCCGAGGCTCAGAGAGAGCATTTGTGCTCGAGAAAAATCTAGGGTGTAAGATTTAATTTTATGTGTTCACATGCGGTGAATTATATTGTTTTTTAATTCTCAGAGCGAATTTTTTCATATTCCCTTTATGCTGGCGAATGATTTCGAACATTTATCCTCTGTAATTGAATACGCTTACATAGAACAAAGAAAAAAAAAGTGTAAGGTCTTAATTTCATATAGGACCTGCGTGCTTTTTAAACAGAATGTATAAATGTTTGGAAATTATGTTCTCGCTACGCATTATAAGTTGAATGAATATAGAACGCTATAATTGATTAACGGAATGTGAACGTATGATAGAGCGCAAACTGGGAACAAATTAGCACGATTAATACCAGAACTAGAAACATTTCATACGTCAAAAGAATATCAAAATTTTAGCCAAATTGAATTCTATTGATCTTAAGTTATCAGAAAGTATTTTAATACGCCATTGTGAGCCCAAATTTGATGGCTGTGTGCTGTTGAACATTCTGTATTAGGTGGTTGGTTTGTGTAATTTTGTAACAATTCCAGCACCAGAAAAGACAACGCGCAAAGTAGGTGTGTAACCTTCTCAAGAGGCATAGGATATGCAACAACTGGGTTAGGTTAGTTAGGTTTGTCTGCCGTATACTATAGGGGCCTTCGGGACTTCTTTCTTGCCCACATTACTTACAATTTTTCTTCTTTTCTCTTTCGTCGTCTTTTCTACTTCATTTTTAACTTACTGTTCCTATGAACAAGGAATTTTGTGTGGGAGTACGCCTTGTACATAGGTTCCTCGTTTCCTATAGTCCATACTAAATGGTCCTGTCTCTTCGCTCTCTTTAGATCACATTTCTTCTTGATAAGGAACTTTAACTAACAAATAATCTAATCTAATCAGTGTGTAACTGGGCCAGAGCATGGGACGGAGTGCGCGAACTCTAGAGAAGATGGCCTGTGTGACCGTCATGGTGACGTCTCATGTGTCCATTGGAAAGTTCTCTCACTTGTTTTTTCTTTGTTGCTTTCATCGATAATGCAAATTATAGACTAGAGGATCCTCTCCGATGCTTTCACGATGATGAGGGACTTGTGTGAACGCATTTTTGGGCGTTTTGTTGCAAACGAGCGTCATTCGAGTGCTTCCATTTTGAAGGCACGAATTTAGTGGTCATCAAAATATGAATTTCTGTGTGCTCGCGTTTGATGAAAATCAGCAGTCTAATGTGCTTTTTCCTCCAGCACAATGATACGGTCCAATGATGGCCATGCTGTTTTTTTAATCAAGTTAGTAATTTCAATATTATGTACTTCAAAGCGATGTTTTTTGTTTGACCGCCTTTCCATTCGGACGTCGATTTCAGGGTTCTTGCTTTTCCTTCATATGATTCGAAGAATGTGGATGCTTCATCGGAAATCTATTCCTTTACGCGCACTCTGCACAGTCTTGCTGGACTGTGCACGACTTAATACTTACTTGAACGCGATGAGCGCCACATGCAGCTCACGCTGATCGTTCTGAGCAGATCCAACCAACAAAAGACATAGGGACAGATTTCTAAGTTTTCAGGAAATTTCTGTTCATTGCCTTAATTTACTACCCCAAATTACAAGGAAAATTAGTTACACCGCAAAATTTGTGAAAAATTTACTTTATTTTTTATTTCATGCCAAAAAAAGTTGTAACCGCAGCTGATTCCATAGCAGTTACAGTTATCACCCGTGTGCAGTGCTGCTCTAGCTGTACTCAGGATCGCGATCGCAGGGTTGACGCATCAGTTACGAATATTCTGTGCATATACGGTAAGTATTTATCCCTGCGATTGAAAAATATTAGTGCTAATGGACAAGGATAATCCTGAGATGTGGCCCTCCAGTTTTGGGTTCATGGAAGTAAGTCACCGACACAACTGGAGTCGTGGCGTCGGGGCGTCCAGTCCCTGAGAGGAGGTGAAAGTTCAGGCTGCCGAGATCACGACGGCGGAGGGTCATCTTCTCGTTTCTTCTCGTCTTTCTTTTTTCTTTGGGTTCCTTCTTTCTTTTTGTTGTTGTTGTTCTTCTTCTTCTCATTTTTTGTTCTTTTTTATTCTTTTTTGTTCATCTTCGAGGCAGGGTGTTGGGGAAATGAAGGAGAGATAGTCAGTGGATTTGAGCGATACGCGCCGCCAAGAGACGTGCATACTATAGTAGTTGCATGGGTTTGAAATTATGTAAAAAGGAAGCGCCGAGCACAAGTACAGTCACACTTGTAATTATTTCATTCTAATTATTTTAGACATGTACCTAATTTGAAACCCTTTAGGGGCACTGGGTAGACAATAGAGTTAGGTGAGTTAGGTTTGTCTACCCTATATGGTACAGGGACTGGCGACCCCAGGGAGCTACTGTTAGGTTACATCAGCTATAGATAGGACTTCAACCTTTCGTGCCCACTTTGCTTTTTTCAATTCTCAACCCTTCGCTATCTCTACTTTGTTTTCTGTTCTGCTTTTTTCTTAACTTTCCTTTCTATGCATAGGGAATTTGGTGTGGGAACTCGCTTCTGCATAGATACTACGTTTTTTACATTCCATAATAAATGGCCGCTCTCTTTCGTCACATTTCATGTGGATAGAAAGTTTTAAATTAACTAACAATCAATTAATCAATCAATTATTTACTTCGAAAGTAGTTACCGACGTAAGCATTCATCGCAAAATATTTAGCTTTGACGAAAGATAGATCTTAGGTGTCCATGCTATAAAAGTTGTCTATTTTGTTGCTCGGGGAAGATGTTCAAAGTTATAGTTTTAACTTTGCAGATTTGAGATCATTTGCTCAGCTTGTAGTGTGTAGTTGAGGGTTATTTTGACGATATTTCATGTGATGAGCCTGCATGCCATTGCTCTGTTCTCAGTCGGTTAGCTGTCTGGAGAAACTCGAGTGCTGCGCTACTAGAAATTTCTTCATCTTACAATCTGTCGACTAAAATTCATTCTGAATAATTTTTCTGCACCACAACTTAGTTTATTCTCCACTTGAATAATAATTTTTTATGCTACACAACTTGACTTATTCTCCACTTGAACCGTAGCTAATTTTTCGATTACACAACTTTGTTTATTCACTATTTTGTTGATAGTACTTATTCCGTAACGAAACTGCATAATGCATTTGAAAATCGTTACCTGGCCCTGCTATCAAATGCCGTCTTTGTCGAGGTTATTTTCCATACATGACTGGTTTGACATGAAATAACCCGACTCGCCTATCTGTCATACCTGGCAGGTGTGGAAATGAATTTCAATAGAAAGCGATTTGTACAGGTTTTGTCGAGTATGCTTCTAGAGCTCAATTTAACTCGACAGACTAAGGGCTCCAGGGAATCTTATTTGCGTGCCTACTGCATTACCAGCTAGTTCGAATATCAGCATTTGAAATATAGACGGGCGTACCAGGGTGAAGTTAGGTTACTGATCGTCGTCGTGTGACCTGGGCACGTGCTGTGTCCCGCCCCCTGGTACTCGGTATCCTGGTTACCTGGCACGCGAGCTTTGGAGGTTGCCTCTTGTATCCAAGCCCGTATCTGCACTGTTACACTCGGCATAGTAAAGCGTGAACTTGTTAGTGTTTTTCTGTGTTAGTACAGTCTAAAAGTTGCTTTTGTTCTAGGTCATACGCTCAAAAAACTTGTTAAGAGTCTAAAAAATATTCAACCTAATGCATGTTGCGAAATATATATCAACAACATATTACGACTCCTTACTTTCGCGTTACAATCACTTTTTTTAGGTCCCCTTGTGTATTTTTCAAAGAGGATTGTTATTTAGAAAGGTGCTAGTAAGATTTTTTCTGTTGTTCTGGGTGTGATATTTACTTCTTTTTAAGGGCCAGGAACCAAATTAGAAGAACGGAGAGTTTCTCTGCCCTAAAAAGCTAAGCTAATTGAGTCTTGTTGGGCGACCTCACGACCGTCTCACGCTGATGCGTGAACGAGACGCATGTCCTCGAGCTCCTCGCCTCCGTTTATTTTATGACGTCTTGCACCGTAATTTTGTGTACTTCCGGTGGTTTTGTGCGGACTCTATTTGTTATGCAAGTCGTCTTCTACTTGGAAAATGCTTAAATTTTATCTTAAACTTCAAAGGAAATTCTTAACAGCTATTTATTATTCAATTTGTATTGCAATTCGCAGCGCAGGTGGAGTAACCCTTGATTTATAAAAGTATAGTTGCTTCTACGCTACGGCTCAGCGATGCCTAGGTAGGTCTACAGATCTGTGTTTATAAGGTTTTCCATATAGAAGAGAGTCACGGCAGAATTTACGTTCATTTCTATGACGGCTTATGTTTCCTTTCCGTTCTTTTAGGATATAATGGTTTCTTTTCCTTTGATGGCCGATTCATAGCTGAGGTTATGGATTGTCCGAACTGACCACTCGTGTGTGGGAAAACTGTGTGTCCAAGTCAAATGGTTGCCGAGTTCATCACTAAAAGTTTCAAGACGGAACTAAAACCCCTACTTGTCTGATGCTGAGAGCCCTGTAAAGATTTGAGAGCACTGCTTTCTCCACTGTGGCTAGATCCCTTAAGCTCTGCCCACACTTAGCGCCGTTCGCAGATCTCCGCCGCCTTGAAGTTGAGTGAAATCTTAGCGTTAAAATGTAATTGGCCGCGGTCTTCCTCGCAGAAATTTGCGTCTTATTGCTTGTGCAGCAGAACTGAGTTCAATTTATAGGCTGCAATTATCCGCTGTGTCTTAACGAGCAGAAATTGTCGGGGTGACGGTGCTTGACATGTGCTCCGAGTGGGTCTCGCTGCGGTGTGTCGGCGTGAGGACTCCCGAGTTGAGCGTCAATGTGGACTCTATTGTTAGTATTTGTGCCTGCACTTATTTTACTTGAACGCTTAACTACATCAGAGAGCCCGATTAGCTCTCTAGGGATAGTGTGTTCTTGACTAAATAAAGCTCTTCGTTCTAGGAGTGGTTATCGATAGATATTGACAGTAAAATTTGAGTGCATTTCCAGTGACCGGTGTATGGTCGACCATGTTAGAATGTGCGGATCATTATTCCGCCTTAAATGGTGTTTATGCAGAACAGAATAGCATTGCGGCTTTTTTTCTTTAAAATCGGTCTTTTAAAATGCGTCTTACAGGAATTCTGAAATACTTTAGATTTGCCTTAGAGAACTATGTAACTATAACATATCCAAAACCTGTCCGCTGAGTCGCACATAAATGTGTACAGAGCATTCAAAATAAGTTACTGTGAACTAGGTGAAGTAAATCTGAACTTCTCAACTTTTCTGGAAGTTGTGAGAATCTCTGAACGAGATCTGGTGAGCTCAGCCTGGAACCACAGGTGTGTACCATGACGTACCTCCTGGTGCGCGGTACTTGCAGGTGCGCGGTACTTGCAGGTGCGCGGTACCTGCTGGTGCGCGGTAATGATGGTACTTTCAGTACGCAAAATTGTTACCCTTTCACCCATGTTCGCTATTGGAAGTATCCGATCTAACAGTACTTACTGATGTTTACATTCGTTGAATGACGACTGTCCCGGACATTGGATTTTCTCAGCCCTGCGCGAGCGATCACCGCAAGAATATTTCCTTCGTGTGCGATAGTCTTGAATGAAACTAAACTTCTCACTTAACTTCAGTTAAAGACATTTTTTGAAAAACTGAGCGTAGAATTTTTCATCATTTCTCTTCGTTAATATTGAGGAGGGGAAAGGGGGAGTGAGGGGTGGCCCCTGATGCGGCCAGTCACCTGCAAGCTTCAGGAGATCCTAACCCCGAGGGGGGCTAATTTTTTGCGCGTAAGACAGCAGGTTTGTGCGCTGCTACCGCTGCTCGCCTACCGTCACCGCGCGTACGTCAAGCTCTCTTGTTAAAAATTCTCGTCATGGGTCAAACAAGATGGCGGAGACGCTCGTGCTCGGTGTGTTCAGTTTCAGTTTTAAATGCTGCTCGTATTTTTTGGCGTGTGGATTCTGGAATGATAGACGCGCAATGCTTTAATGTGACCTTATGAAACATGAAATTTTGATGAGCGGTTCATACTTTTAGGCGCTCTACTCCCTTATATTGTCACGTACAAACGATGTTTCCCAGAATGTGGTTTCAAAGCCTATTGGAAATCCAACTGAATTCTCTCGAACCGTGCTTAGTAAATTCATTAAATATATTTCATTTAAAATGATCTTACAAATGGAGCTTGATCAAAACAATTAACCTTTCGTCAGTCGTCTGAGGCCTATTATGAGTAGATGGTATTGATGATATTCACCCATGTGATTAATGAAGGGTTAAAACGAAGCTTGCCTCGAATCATTTCAAAACGTATGAGACACCCGTGAGACGGCTCTTATACTTGTATATTAGGCCCATAGCCTACACTTCGACTTCCTTTCTGCATAGGCTCATTTAGCTGTTGTAGCGAAGTCGTCGTGTGCTATAGAAAGCGGCTCTTGTGCGCCTCTCAGGAGGACTTGTCGCTCTCCTACGTCGTGGTCAAGTGGCTGGTCGTGCCTGTCCCTAGACGCGCAGTATGGGCCAGTGCAACGGGATGTATAAAGCGGCTGAGATATGTGTGTGATATGTGTCGTGTGTTGTGCGTTTTTGTCTCGGTGTGGTCAGAAGCTTCATGCTTCTAGCATGATTTTATTACACTATTGAAGGTGCTCGCTTTGCGGCAATGTATAAAAGAGGAATGAAGTCCTGTATTTTCCACAAAATTGAACGTGTTGACTTAATTGTGCGCTATCAAAATATTTGGAGGAGGCATGAAGTTCTATATTTTTTTACAGTTGTAGATTTTCGTATAATTATTTGGCAAGAAATATGGAAAATCCGTAGAATTTTATATTTTCTTTTGACTTGAAATTATTCACAGAACTGTATTGCATAAATCTGTACTGGAATAATGAAGTTCTTCCGCGATAAAGTTCCTAAAAACCACCAGTATTTTCATTGCTTCATCTGACCTGTTGTGTAATGGATTGAAATTGTCATGCTTGTGATAGATATCATATTGTGATTATTTTGTTGCTAGGTCACTCTCCTCTTTTGCAAACGTGAAAAATGAACTGTTCTATGTAAAGCATTATAACCGCCTTCAAATGGCCTGTGTTGTCCAGGTTTTGTCTGGCACTAAAATAGTAAGTTGACGAGATTCTTTCTTTTTCCTTCTAATGAAAAATGCAGAAATCATTACCTCAATCATGGAGAGCGCTTTACTTACGATTTCTGAAACTTATAACGCAATTTTATCGGTAAACTTGGCGGCCAATTTTTTGTTGTTTATACCTGCTACCCGTGAACTGGTGTGATCAATGAACGTCACAGGTCGTAACCTTCCTCCCAGAGAGTGCAGTATGTGAGCTGGATCCACGAAAAATCGTTCCTTTTTTCTGCCACTCAAGGATACTCGTCTCATTTCGTTGCAGTTTTCTGCAGTTTTTGTATCCTCGTATAGTTATTCCTTTGCTTACCTTTGTTTTTTTATTGTGATGTTCGTACTAATTTTTGAGGGAGTTTTAGTTCTCTGCGATTGCCCATACAAACTTTCAAACCTCAGTTGAAGGACTCCACTTTCCCCCATGCTTCATAGGAGTTTGGGTGGATATCAAAAGCCACACACCCGTAATTATCCCGCTTGCTCAGTGCAGCTTTGTACAAGTACGTGTTTATACTCTCCTTTATGAGCCGCTCTGGAGTCTCCCCGAATGCAGTTTCATACGGCGTGACTCATTCCTTTAACAGCTATTCTTCGTCCCACAAATCGGTTCGTATGATTTACAATTGCTTGTAAAGAAGTGCACGATTCTGCTTATACATTCCATGTTTAAATCTGGAAAAGAGGTCTGCAATTACGTCCAGTATATAGCTTGCTCGAGTGTTGGAGACGTGTCCATTATGCTCGTGTAGTGCGTGCTGAACCAGTGGTGTTTTTGTGAACGCTTACTGCTTTTTTATGAAACGTGTTCTGGCTGAAATGTTGGTACTGAAAGCGTGAGCGTTGCGGGTCTCTCTCGTGATTGTATAGGACGAGTACAACTGTTGCTTAATATTGGTCTAAATAGAGCATCGCGTTAGTGTTTCGTTGTGTAATTATGTAACTTCGTGGGGTAATCTGGCTTTGCTTTGGTGCTTCATGGAACCCATCGGCTTATGGTGTTGTGTGCATTTGTTTCGCTTCATTAAATTAATATTTCAAGCGTGACTTGTAAATTTTCCAGTGAATTTTATGTTTGAGTATAATTTTTTTTAGCATATGTTCGTATTAGAGTTCGTGATATCTCCGTAAATTTTTGTTTCAAGTAGACGGTGTTCCCATTTAAACCGCCACAATTAGAAGCTTTGTATGAAGATTCATTGATAGTGCTGAGTCGCACAACCGAAAGGATCATCACTAGTTAATTTCGTGGACTCGTCATATCACAACCATTAGAATCATGCCTGTAGATTCACTACAGGTGCTCAAGATTCCATTAATTATCATCACGCCTGTAGAGTCGCAGAACTCGCCGTACCTCACAGCGACGAGGACCAACCCGCACCACATTGAGGTGGCCCCGCCAGATGAAGCTCACTCAGGGAGGCTGCATACGGTTGCCCGACTCAATGCCCTCGAGGCTCCTAGACCGGTTCCGCGCTACCACTCGCCCACAGAGCCCGCGTGCGCGTGTCCGGCTTGTGAGGGTGTCCGCTGTGTGCTGGTGTCCGCCGTGTGGTGGTGTCTGCCGTGTGGTGGTGTCTGCCGTGTGGTGGTGTCCGCCATAACACCAGTACTTGGCCCAAAACCTTGTGTTTTTTAATGATGGTAATAATAATTATTGGTGATAATTGCTACCAAAAATTTAAAATAATTGATTCCAATAATTAATTAAAGGATTAAAATAGCAACGCGGTAGCGGGCCGCGACGACAGCATTGGTGGCACAAGCAATAGGTGAAATCCCATCATAGACATTAGAGAACAATCGACACTTGGTACCGATGCGGTAACCCGCTCTTTGAACAGGTTTTTTGCGTATCGTAAGTTCGTGAAATTTCTTGAACCTCCGTTTCGAAGATTTTCAGCGTGGTCAGTTATCTGGCTTTAGGGGGTTTCACCTTTTAACGAACGCTGTCGACATATGTGGGCGTCTTGGTTGTTGCGTTCACACGGTCACTGTCGACTACATCAACCGTGTTTAATGCACGGCCACCACCTGGGCTGTGACCATTAACAGGTTCATTGAAGTGTTGAACGTAGCGGAATGTGAGTGGAGGTAATTGTTTAGGTGACCATTATATAAACAACCACATGGTGGTGGTCACCCCTTTACTCTCTGATCTGACTTCCAAGTTACTCGTGAATTTAATCAATTACGCTAATGGGCTTAAATTCGCCTTTCATTCTATGGTAACGAATGCGACACGTGAAGTACTAATTATAGTAAACTCATTTTTTTCATTTAAACATTCTTTCAAACGCCACAGAAAGTAAATTTGGTACGAGAAATTAATTCGGAGCGAATAGGGTTGAATTCTGTAGTCCTGTATCATGTCTACGGATACCCGTACGCGCGGACACCGTTCCCAGATCCTGGCACGGAGCTCGTGCGAGCGAGTAAGAAAGAAAGAAAGGGAGGAAAAAAGAACCAGGATGAAGGCTTGGAGCAGATTTCTCCGGATCTTTGCCGCATCTGCTTGAGAAGGTGTGAGCCCGAATGGGCGGGCTGGCTATACATATTACCCTCGAGGGGTATGCGTTGCAATGTTGGATTCGCTATTCAGTTCCCATGGCCAGTGCATAGCTGTGTGTTGGCTTCAGCACTATATACTTCAGTATGCTTCATCCCTGTCGGTTGTCAGCTTGAGATCCCCATTGCCTGAGGTACATTTTAGGGGGGAAAAATCTACCTACAAATCGACCTGTGCAGTCTGAACCCTGAGCTTCCCTCTATAAGGGTCACACTGAAAAATATCGCTCATTAGAAATACCGGTTGTGGTAAATTCTCATTGTTTCATCAGAACTGGGGTAAACATGCACACGAAGGCAAAACTTTTGACAATCCTGCTCTCCTAATATTTCGTTCATTAAAATAGTAAGTTGGTCCTCTTGGGGTTGAATTGTTTCTCTTCTGCCCTGTGTTGTCTCATTGGGCGAGTCACTCGCGTACCACTTATTCTAGGGGGGCGTTCTGATAATAATCCGTGTGGCTTTGTAAGCTGTTATTGTTTCCTTTTCCTTCTAATGAACCGTATCTATTGATACAAGTCCTACCATTTACATGAGCATTATCATCTTATGCATGTGCGGAGAAGGATGTTGGATGGGTAGACAAGATTAAGGGTGCCCTTTTTGGGAGAAATACTGGGTTGTTCAATGAAAAGAAACTTTATCACTCTAACACAATTTTTGTTATTCTATTATCAAATCTGAAATTTATTGTTGCTGAATTCCAGCCGACGAGTATAAGCTGAAGACTTCAGAGTATCAGGAAATAAGGAAGTACCTCAACCGGACGCAACACTGGCTTGTCACATGAAATTCGTCACGCATTCAACTGTCTGGTGCTCTTCAATTCTTCGCCTTAGGAAAAACACGGTGTCATTTTAATGAAACCGAAGGCTTGCTTCACGGTCCTGGCTTGACCTAGTTACGGTATCCTGGATACGGTCGAGTGCACTTCCCATTCCGAGGTTGATTGACCGCTGTATTTTGGACGGAGGAGGTTAAGGGGTATTGCTCATAGCCTCGTCTGCGGTTGTGTCTGATAATTAGTCAGAATATCTAAATGACTGAGGCTGGAGTGGAGCACTTATGTGTGTCTTCTTCACTTTAGCGTGTGAAATTTAATACTTAAGTGAGATAAAGACGTTGTTCAGCTCCACTTCAAGCCAATGTCGGTGCTGGCACGTCAGCGAGACCGATTTTTCAAATGTTTTTGATTCGGACCGACCTATAGTGAACGACCGAATAGATATTCGATCACGTATCATATCACGAAGTTTTTTCACCTTCTATCATCTCGAGTATTCATTTCAGTGCGGTGTTTTTATGTTGCTTTGCATCACACATTTTTTCGATGCCAATTTGGCTTTTCTGCATTCTTGTTTTCAAGTAACGTAGGTTTTTCTCAGAATTAAAGGAGGATGTCAGAGGCACAACGTCCATCGTTCTGCCAACTTATGGAAGTTCTGAGAATTTTTTCACGTACTATACATGAAAAATGAGAAGGATCCTGGACATCCCTCAAATCTTTACGAATTGCCATCTCGTTTTTCTCCTCCAAACGGCATCGCCTTTTCCGCATGACTCACCCCGCCGTATCCAGGTTACCTGAACTCGCCCACTCGCCGATGATTAACGGCGAGCGGCGGCCTCTTTTCTGCATAATTCTCGACGATGGTCTCGCGATCTCGCCACAGTCCCGTAATGATCGTAATGCGCTTTAATGATGTATGATCCATTCGGGGATCCTGGCCTACTTCGATGCTCTATGGTCTTACGTTAGCCACAGAAATCCGATTTAAAGAAGCTTTTTAAAGAATTCGCCACTGAGTTTGTGTGGGGCACTATGAGGTGACACCAAAAAAATTTAACCCATGTTATGCGTTTTTTTTGTATTTTATCATTTGATAAATTGATGGTGTGTGGTAAATTCTGTTAGAAATGTCCGTGATATTGAATTGACAATTAGCAAGATTGATTGAAATTTGATATTAATTAAAAAATTATGATAAATTATACAACATCAACGAACCAGATCGCCTAGGGTTGAGATTGAGAGGTCGCTTCATTGTCATGCTTCAAGAGTTTCAATTCGCAGTTTAAAAGTGATTCAGTAGGCCCAATAAAAGTGATACTTAGTAAGGTACTCGCAATACGTTGGAAAAATTTTTCAGGCCTATTTTTTGAATTAACGAGTATCAGAATTAAATACGTATTTCGTAATTTTTGTCTGTATCTTTTCAAATATAGAGTACGGAGCAGGTATGAAAGATGCATGTACAACAAACCGACGCTGTTCAACTCCAAATAACCGACGATTTACTATAATTTGAACCTTACCTCTGTATACCGTATCACTCGTCTCACGAACACATGCTAAGTATGAAATAGTTTTACCGGAAATTGAAGTTCTGCGCTGCTGAATTTTAATTCTATTTGCAGCCCTTACGCAAAGGTTAACCCATCGCACCCAGCCTGAGGTTCCGAGGGCAAACCCTTGACCTTCACTCCTCGTGCGAGGGCTAGCGCACTTCCCTCTATTTTTGAGACGCGTTTATTGGCCGCTGCTGCGTTGTTTGAGAGACGCGTCTGTCCCTCGTCCGCCTTCTGTCAATGTTTACGTCTGAGGGCCTGCGTGACGTCATGAGCCCAGACAGAAGAGGCTCGGCTCATCGGTGTGCCAAGTGATGGACGTCTGCGAAGCTGAGCAGGAGGCCTGGGCGAAGTCGCTCATGTTACCAACTTTTCCCTTAACTCTTCACACGCAAATTTAGTTTCGCGTTGAGGCTGGATTTTGCTTTGTGCGGAAAAACTAACTGCTGCAGCATTGTGTGTATATGCAATAAGGGTGCATTTAGCTTCTTTTGAAAAACCAGTGCCATCCTTGTGAAAGATTTTGAAATCCGTATAGACAGTGTAAGGTTGCCCCTATTGGGACGAGCGTTACTCTATGGGCCCACTTCGCAAGACTGGCCATAGGTTTCCATACAAAATTAAATGCATTCTCACTACAACAATAGTGCGGTCGTCTTTGGGTTGAATTGCAGTTTCAGTCTTGAAAAATGTGTGCGCCTTTGCCCACGATTGGTCGCCGTATCGTTGATACCAGTGGCAGTTTCTTGCCCTGCCCCGATGTAGGTAGCCGAGTGTCCGTTGAACTTCCTGGCGCTCAACTACATTGCGGTGTCACGAAGACACGTGTCCGCAGTGTCACGTCATGGCGGGGTTGAGTTACACGTGCGTTACACGCTACTGTTATTCTATTATAGGGAGGCCCTCGCAGGTCGCCGGACTCGTTGGAACAAAGGAAGTTGTGGCTACACAGGCCAGACTGCGAGCTGCAAGGAGGACACTTGTTGCTTCCTGGCTTCCAGTGCGTTGGCGATCAGTTGCTACAGCTTCTCCGGTTGTGTCAGATTTATTGCACCTTGAATGACGAGCTGAAAAAATATGTTGGTACCGCAATTCAATCTTGCCCTCCCAGCCTTCATTTTGTACCCTAGGTATCAAAATTAACAGCAAACCGTGTGATTGTGTACGATGGCGTTCAATGATTTGTCCAATTTGAAAGACAAATTTTTCAATGGAATTTGTCGCTCGTTCTTGACATCATAAATTGCGTATTTTAAATATGAGGCAAAGCGCGTAACATTCTAGGCCGTACATGATCGTGAAATACGTATGTCGTCTCTTCTGTTCTGTTGCTGTTTCAACCTGTCTCACTGTTTTAGCCCCTTGACGAACTATCCCGAGATATCTCGTGGCCGTGGTTGTTGCGTTCACACGGTGTCTGTCGGTTACACCATGCGTGTGAACGCATCGCCAGTCTTCTGGGGGTAATTTGTTAAGGGCTAAATGTGCAGTAATTTCAACTTCGTTGCTTCCTGATGTTATTCTCAGGATAGAAAGAAAGGACCAATTTTACAACAAACATGAGGCTGGAATTCCCAAGAAATCAGCTATATATTTCATTTGACATCATCTTGCTTGTTTCATGTACCTCCAAACAAATAACGAACTCGAATGCCGTACTGTCAAGGAATATGAAATGGGCGATTAGATTATTATTTAAAAATTTGAACTGCGCATTAAGCAGTCCTCATTTTATTCAACCCCTGCCCAATTTGAACAGCTCTTTGGAGGACTTCTACCTGCTCGAAGATGGCCTCATTGTCGTACTTCCGAGAACGGACATTTGCGGCGCCTCATGGTTCCTGGAAGGTGGAGTGTAATGAACCTTCTCTGAATCCGCAGGTCTTGCTTTCCTTGTAGAAAACATTATAAGTGATGTTTGTTGCCTGAACGCTTTGTTGTTGCAGAGCGTCTAACATCTGTTGCAATATTCCATTGTCCCCTCAAGTTGCTACGCTATCGTAAGTACTCGGAAGCCCGTCTTCCAGTCGCTTCCTTAATTCACCTCAGACCTTGTTGCCATTGTCAAGTCTTCTCTCAACGCGGGATGAAAAACGTCGACGTACGTCCAGTCTTGGCGTTATTTCCACGAACCTTTTCTCGCAAGAGTTTTCATTTCTTTATTTATCAGTTTCTGTGCATAGTTTTTTTACGATTTCTACCACTTCTGCCATTTCATCGCATGCGTATATTTCGGTTAAAACTCTTGACTTGTCTCTAATGGCCTGTAACAACACTCGACTTTTTTGTCGAAAAAATGTCAGGAATAGCATTGTGTTAAATTTTGACCGATTTTTGGGTATCGTTTACTACAAGCTTGTTCTCAGTCGGAGCGTACCCTAATGTGGACACCCGTGAGGGCAGTCCCGACACAAGGAGGGGCCCCGCCACAGTCAGCACCGCGACACACTAACACCTGGACACACACACACGCACACCTGCGGAGGCCTGACTTGTACATGCGTCATTTGTGATCGATTCCCTAGTTGATGGCGTCAGCGGCTCATCATTAATTGGACACGCAAGATTCCAGGCTCACGGACGGGGCTCCTTTGTACGGCGGTTAAATTTAGAAAATCGACTGGCCCGAAATAGCCCGAGCACTGGAATGTCTTGTTCGAGCATACGGCGCCTTTTTTGTGCCCTTCCTCACGGGGTATGCGCTGCAGGGGATTATTTCTCACCGTATCTTGGGGACTAGGGATAGGTTGGATTCACGAGCTATTTCTGTAACTTCAACTTCTTAGAAAATGTGTACAATAAATTGAAAATTGATTTGAATCTGAAAATGAACCTGGAAATGTTAATGAATTGAATATGAAAGATCTTCCCTTGCATCGTGCTGATCATTTAGTGAAACTCTTCGTTATCCATTTTTTTCCCCTGATTCATCTCTGTTTGGATACCAAATTCTTGGTAGGTCGGCTATGTATATTCTTGTTGCTTTTTGCTATAGCGCTTGCTTTGTTCCAGGAGGAGAATACCAGCTTCAGGTTTACATGTTTGTTCTCAGGCCTGATGATGTGAGGTACATTTTATTCATCGCTTTACTACGATAAACCTTCTCTCTCGGAAGGTCTGGGTGCGAGATCAATACCATATTCACTACTGACGCCCAAGTTCCGATGCCTTGAAGTACATTGCTGGACATGCCCGATCCAAATTTAATAATTAATTGTTGGCTGGACAGCGTTGCGGGCATCTCGCACTTTCCCCACGAGTGGAACATATTTGGAGGAGAATCGTGAGTAGATCATGCCCTCTTTTGGCGGTCGTCGCCGTGCGTAGACGTGGCCTTGTTGTGTCTCGGTTAGCGCGTGCCGTCAAGGGCGCATCCCTGTTCCCTTAACGCTAAAAAGATTGCCTTATTTTTTGAATGAAAGAAATGTTGCGTGAACGGGTGATCATGTTTCATGCACATACAGGATTTTACGTCATATGTTTGAACGAAACAATGGCAGTTCAAGACTAAATTGGAACATTTCTGGTGTTCCTAAAAAATGGCGTTTTTTATGGAATTAGGAATAGAAAATAGCAGAACGAACGAGCCGAGTGGTCGTTCATTCTTGGATTTCTGCCCGATTCTGACGCTGTCAGAAAACGAAATCAATTCACGGTTCTATCCCGTCTTCTCGAGCCTAATCATGGTCTCTCGCGCAGACTGAACCCGAGGACGTAACATCGACCGTGATATCACCTGGTGCCCATTCTAAAATCGAACTCTCGCAAAACACAAAAAGCGCAGTCATCCTCCAAAATATACTTTTACATCGACGTACGATATGAGGCATAGTGGGGCACGATCTCGATCATGGCCGTTTCCCCCCCCCTTTCCGGGAACTCTCTCCCGTGATAGCCCGATGCCAACGATGCCTGCGTTGCCATGGCAACATACAATGGAAGCATCGAACGGACGATCTGAGCGAGCCCTCGTCTCTCGTGCTCTAAACGCACTGCGTGCTCTGGAGGTCTAGAGATGGTCCGTGAGATTGTGTTATATTCCGTCAGGTGAAGCGATACACTGTGAGAAATGGGACAAACTATCATCAAAACATATCTGAGAATTTGATGATATTTGATGTATCGAATTTGGACTCTAATAATGCTTCATTTAATGGTGTTATTTTCCAAGTAATGAAGCAATGTGTTTTGAGAACTAAGGATCGTTGAACCGGGATAATTTTTCATTAAAGCTTATTCGCGAATGTGACTAATTTTTTTATTATAACTCACCAGCACTGGAAAATCGCTCTTTTTTGTCACATTGATTTGCATCATTCGTCATCATCGTTCGCCCTTCAAATAGTTTTATTCCCCGCCCTTCAACTTACTCTTTCGTTGACTCTCCATGTTGGACAGTCGGTTTTTCCCTTACGTAGATTTATTGAAGATTATTTACTCTTTCCTATCGACTTCCCCCACAGACTTTGGACTCCCGCAGGTCTAATCCTGTACTCAGATCTCGTTGTTTGATCAGTTTTCGTTATCGCCTCGATGACTCTCCTCGA
>VOMN01079857.1:0-12573 GCA_014899125.1 Orchestia grillus
CAGTTCCACTGTCCTAATACTCCCATAGTTCCACAGTCCCAATACTCCCATAGTTCCACTGTCCTAATACTCCCATAGTTCCACAGTCCCAATACTCCCACAGTTCCACAGTCCTAATACTCCCATAGTTCCACTGTCCCAATACTCCCACAGTTCCACAGTCCTAATACTCCCATAGTTCCACTGTCCTAATACTCCCACAGTTCCACAGTCCTAATACTCCCATAGTTCCACAGTCCCAATACTCCCATAGTTCCTCAGTGCCAATACTCCAACAGTTCCCACAGTCCCAGTACTCCCACAGCTCCCACATTCCCAATACTCCCACAGTTCCTACAGTCCCAATACTTCTACAGTTCCTACAGTCCCAATACTCCCATAGGTCCTATAGTCTCAATAATCCCACAGTTCCCACAGTCCCAATACTCCCACAGTTCCCACATTCCTAATATTCCCATAGTTCCTACAGTCCCAATACTCCCATAGGTCCTATAGTCTCAATAATCCCACAGCTCCCACATTCCCAATACTCCCATAGTTCTCACAGTCCGATACTCCCACAGTTCCTACAGCCCAAGAGCTCCCACAGTTCCCAAAGTCCCCAAACTGCCAAAGCTCCCAGCGGGTCGTCACCTTCCCCCCCCCCACACCGGCCTCCAGATCAGAACAAATGGCGGCTCTCACAGGCCTGACCTGCACAATCCTCGTCCCTCTAAACCACATAAAAACTTGCTTTGACCGCCGAGTTTGTCAAAATTTCTGGCGTTGAGCTCTCGTGAGGCTGGAGAACTGGATGATGTAGAGAGCCCTGACTTCATTTCGGACACCTCGGCTCTGCAGCGTCTGCAAGCCGAGGGACTTGTTATCAGGAAGCAGGTTCTGCAGAGCAATCTCGTGATCCTTTTCGATATTTTCCTCGTGGCTTTTCTGTAAATTTTCCATCGAGCTCTAAGTAAAATTGGGGTGTTAACTTTTGAGAATTAGGAAATTTCTCAACTTAGCTACGAGAATTTCCCAAAGCAGGTACCAGAATATTTCAGATAAGTACCAACATTAGAGAACTTCTCTGATCGGCTACCAGAATTTCTCGAATCAAGTACCAGAATTTTTTGGATACGTACCAGTTTTCTGAAAAAAAGCCCACTTGCACTCACCCTCGCTCTCTGCGCTTAGCAATTCCTGATCAAGCCTCTCGGAATCCAAGTACACATTATGCTCTTTGCTGCTTCACCAGACTCTTCGCCTCTATTTCCTTAATTAAACCAAATTGCATCTTGCAGCAAGAAACAGAGCTTTCTCTTGATGAGTTATTTCGTCTGGCATCGAAAGGTCCTGCTTAGTGTTGCTTGAGTTAAATTCGCCTGTCATTTGCTACATCGTGGAAAGTTCCATTGGAGCTCGGAGTTAGGTCTGCTGCCCAAAGCTCATTTCGTTCAGCTGCAGCAATCGTCGGAGATAGGTCAGCAGCGGGAGCTGAGGGGCGGTGAAATCGACAAAGTCTACGGAGTTTTGTCTCCAGATTTTCCTGTCACTGCGCCTCATCATGCAAAGAAGATCTGAGGTCACTTCTTAAAGTGGGCGATCTCTCCCGTTCAGATGAGCCTGTTTATTCCGCTCCTATCGATTTTCAAACTTTTTATGGTCGGGCTAGGACTTCTGAAAGGCATAAATCTTTATGGGGCTTGGCATAAGAAGAGCACATAAGGAAAAATAGTGGTCGAAGAATCTCACGAGCGTGTGCACGAACATTCATTCATACATGGATAACAGACATGAATGTGAGCTGTGTGAGAGCGGAAGGAAAAACCACGTCAATCAGAAAATTTAGGGCACACGTTGGAGCAATGTTAATGACAAAAATGTGATTGCTTTCAATTTCAATTGCTTAATTAATCGCTGTACCAAGTCAATATTTGTACGTAGGGAAAGACATGTATTAAATCACGTTATAAAATTAGTGTTAAATTACTGTAACAATGGAATTAAGGCAATTGTTTTAGTATTAATAAAAGATTATGAAACATAACCAATATTGTGAGTGATTAGTTCCTTAATTAAATAAGCGCCGTGCGTTACAACTTTTGTTGAAGACAAAGTATTTCGCAACTACTGAAAACTCAGAAACGATTACGACAAAGTTTTTCAATTATTTTAAAGTATCAGTTTACGATCCCTTAGAAGCACTTTTCTTCGATAAAATTTGATGACTTTCATTTTAGTTTGTTGAAACACTATACACTTAAAATCATAGATGTAGATTTGATTAACCTGTTAATGGGTATTGACATCATATGATGTCCGCGTGGTTGTTGCATTCACACGGTCGCTGCCGATTACACATACCGTGTGAATGCAACGCCGGCCACCTGGGCGACGATCCTTAACAGGTTAAGCAGGTGATCCTCATTTACCGCAGTACCGAGAGAGGAAGTATTGGCGATGAAATAATAAAAGCCTGGTTCAGAAAGCGGCCCAACACGTGCATAAAAGTCCTGGAAGAACGCTAGTAACTTGAGTAATATTCTCTCAACTCTGCTTCATATTCCACTGCACCTTCGTCGGTCTCAGCCTGTACAGCACTCGACTGTGACCTCACTGGACTCAGTGGATGTCAGTGAGTTCTATCGACCGCCACCCTCGAGGCTACGGCAAATGCAAGTAAACGAACTCAAATCTTCTTGTCGGAGTAGCAGGCAAGGGCGAAAGTAAAAACTGTATCGAGGTCGATATTCTCCGCTTGGTTTTCCTGTTTTCTTTTCCTGTCGCCACTTTTTGCCCGATACAATTGTGAAGGGGAGACTTAAGGGCTAAAATTGGTTTAAAACATTATATATTTTACATCTTTATTATGCAGGAAGGGTTCTATAAAGCAATGCAAAATGCTGGAATGATACAAGAGCACTTCTTGATTATCAAATTAAATTTCAACGTGTCTTCAGTGACCTTTAGTTTCTCGGTAAATTTGTCATCTTTCCTTGCATCTTTCTTTCATACGTGCTAGGCAAGTCTCTCTTTTTCCCTTGAAGCCAATTTCAATTCTTCTCGTCAATTACAGTCAATCCGCGCTTAACAGGACTATCTAGTTCATGATAAGTGAAGCTACTTTCATGAAATGTGCATCACTTTAACTGACATTTGAAATTTATATCAACTTTACATTCGTTTGAAATGTGCATCACATACTTTCACTGTCCGTCACTTCCTTACAAAAGTGCATCACTTCTACCTTCATTTGAAACGTGCTTCACTTTCACCTCCTTTTGAAATGTACATTACGAAAGCAGTTCTAAGCGCCTCCCCAAGCACTGAACACCTGCTTGAGAAGGTCAGCAAATCTTGACAGCTGAGTGGGAACACGACAGCCTCTTGCTGAGGGAGCCCTGCACAGCGCAGCATCTCGAGCTGTCGTGTTAGACCTCATGGGGGCTGCGAATGTTGACATTAAATATTGATATTTGCACGAATATGAATATGGATATGAATGTGAATATGAAAATGAATATGAATATATATATGTATATGAATATGAATGTGAATAAGAATATGAATAGGAATAGGAAATTTCGTACATATTGCCACGAAAATAACTAATAATTCGATCTCACTTGGACCATGAGCATCACTTGGTAAAAAGAAGTAAACTATGGCATGAATAGAACATACGTGTGTGCATTGGTATGAACATTATTTCACACATACTCTTAAGTAACGTCATCAATCATATCAAATGGGAATTTCTTAAATATGTTCATAATTTTGAGGGGCCTGTTAGTATTTGTTTCAATTAAATTCAACAAACTTTTCAGTAATTTCCCATTGTAAAATTATTACCAAATTGCAAACACATTTGCAGGAACCTGCGCGTTATTTTCGCTCTCTTTAAAAATAAAGACAAAAGTTTTGTTGTTGAACTATTTCATAACTATTTTGAGCGGCGGCACCCCAGTGTGGCCCGGGCGTGAAGGCTCAAACATCTCCAAGGTATCCAAGGTATCCTGTCCGTCCCTTGTATGTACGTATGTACATGACCAAGTGCTACCGTTTTATTGGAGTTTCAGTAACATATGAAAAGGTGTACTACAAAAGACAAATTCTTCGATAAAAAAACGAAATTCAAAAGCCCAGAAAACATTCAGAGTGCAGCCGCGTCTGGGTGGCACCAGCCCAGAAAAGGTTCAGAACGTAGCCGCGTCTGGGCAGCACCAGCCCAGAAAACATCCAGAGCGCAGCCGCGTCTGGGCGGCACTAGCAAAATACAAAAATCCCGACTTTAGTGGGCGACGGTTGCGGTCTACGCATTTCATAGTCGAATTAGGAGACAGATTTAAAACGTACGGCAAGCGGCTCGTTGACCTAATTGTCTTCATATTCCGCCCACGTCACCCCTCATTCTGTTCTATCAAGCCCTCTGATAAATCTATTATTTCGTACTGTGGGTGTATAAAAATTAAGTGTTTCGTGTTAAAATTTCCTATGAAAAAATTCAAGCATATCAAAACTTTGTTGATTTATGTCTATGATTGCCAGCCACATAATCCATCAAGCATATTTTTCACGTTGTGGAAATACTATGACATGTCAATATGGGTATATCGGAAACAATATGTACTCATACCTACGTCTGCTTTGAAAAAAATGACGTGTACCTACACAAGCTCTCAGTTAGATTCTGCATACGGCAATGATTTCAATATTAAATCCAGCCCTGAGAAGCGGCGGCTGCGACCAAATTTGCACCCAATATTGCGCATTGGACAATCCTTTGCACCAAATCCGGAAACTTTATCATCCTGTAAAATTAGTTTCTGCAGCGAAACGGAATTCGCCGTTATCGATATGAGCAAAATGAAGGCCTAGTGCTAAGCACCACAACAGGCCACAGTGTAAGCTGAACACGCGGCCCGCTAAAACATTCGGATTTAAAGCCTATCCTCTAGACATGAAAATCCTTTAACGGCCTCACTAAACATCTGCTAGAAATGCGAGCCAGCCGATTACAACCTTCACGGCGAGCTGCTTAGGCGAAGCGGATGTGTATTTAGCTGGAGAATTCGTTCTTAAATTTATAAGAGCGCATGGTAATCAATCGTTCATGAGGTCTCTGACGCAGTTGCATGCTTTCAAGGCCACTCATTAATCGACGTCGGCTCAAAATTAATTGTCGCATACATCATTTTTTTTTATTTACTAAAACCCCGTTTCTAACATACAGCATACCCTCGGAGTCATCACTTCTTTAGCGAATTTTTTCATCACTTTATTTTTGTATTTTTTGTACCATTGTACCTAGAAATGGCATGCGACCTTTCAAACCGGGTTTTTCCAATGCTGAGTGCATAATTTTTTCGTGTTTATAATCACGTTTTTATTCGGCATGACCCTACATGACACTATGACTATCTCCAATCGCAATTTGGCTACATTCAGTAGATAATCTCCAGTCACAAGTCCGCTCCTCAATTCAATAAATCACACAATTCAAAAATCCGATTATAAAATGCAAGTTATTGCACCGCAGATCACATGTTGATCTCACAAAAGGTCAAGATCAAATGAGTGTTGCCATAAATTGTGCAGAATTTGCTTTGAATAATTTAAGAGTGTAAAGTCAACGGTATTTTCACTAAGAGAATGTTTAAGTTTACGAATATGCTACTCTTCCATAACTATCCCTATTGCTAAAAGTAATGTTCTCCGGGATTGTCCACCCCATTGAGACGAAGATGCGTTGGGAAGTATTTTTAGTCATGCTCCACATCACTTTGTATACGACTGCATTGACCCATTTCAAGGGGTTTTGTAGATCCTTACTTATATGTCTGTTTTACATTCTTCAAAAAAGTTGGACAGATATTGAATTAGCTAAAACTTTGATCGGTTAAACCCCCATCAAGATATCGATATCAAAAAGCTCTAACCGTAAGAAACGCGAAAGTTCAAAGCTATTGCAAAGTCAGATACGGATACGCATCATGAGGAAGAGTTCGTATTTTAAGAATATATATATCGTGCAATCGGACAACTACGTACTGTGACATCTGCAGTAACGCTTTCTCGTTATCCATTTTGTTTTATTCAAGGCTGAACGAGACGCCTCAATATAAGTTATAAGTTCCAACTTAAGTTGCGAATATAATCTGATTTATTTTTGACTCATTCTCCATTTCAGTTGCCATTCTAACAGGTCTTCTACACTTTTTTCAAAACTGGCGTAACGAAATGATTTATTTTAATTACGTTCCTAGTCTTGAACGTCAAGTAACGTAAGAGTTTTGAGCTACAATTAGGTTATTATCACTCAAACTTTCCTTTCAATAACTATAGTTAAATTTTATAAACCAAAGCCGTGAAATTAATGAGGAGCAGAATGATAATTTTGGTCTACTTTATGAACGGCTTTGACGCGGGAAATGCCTGGACAGGTCGTGGAGGTTGAGGTACAAGATGATGAGCAGGTTGAGGGTTTAGATGCAGGTTGAGATGCAGTATGAGGTGCATGTTGAGGGCTGAGGTGCAGGTTGAGGTGCAGTATGAAGTGCAGGTTGAAGAAAAGGTTGAGGTACAGGTAGAGGTGCAAGTAACAGTGTAAGTTACGGTGCAAATTGAGGTACAGGTTGTTGAAGTACAAGTTACAGTACAAGTTACGGTGCAAGTTGAGACAGAACCAGTGAAGTTCCTGTAGAGGTCAACACAACTCCTGGAAAGCATAATTTCAATTCATGTTATCAAGGTCCCAAAGATCCTGTCACATCGCCATTGGGAAAAACAACATCCTGTCACAGTGGTAAAAACAACACGTGGCGTCAATGGACAGTTTTGATAGTAAATATCCAAGGGCCTTCCTGTTGTGGGAGACAGCAATCGCGAATAAAGGCTACCTGAAGAGATTTGTGGCTTCCGTCTGCAGTATATCAAAAAGAAGTCTCTGCGTAGGCCTCCCTTTTATGTATGGATGTGACGAAGATAAAGCGACTAAAATGAACATAAAATCGATCGATAAAATGCAAAAATGTATTTCATGAGGTCCTCTAGCTTATAAGTTTCCAGTGTTGTAGTATTGTCGCATACCCGCACATGAATTTCTGAATGTTCACAATATTCAGCAACTGCTCCTGTACACAGAATTGTATTACACGAAGAAAAGCATCAACTTGCCATCCGTCTATTCCAAAGTGTTGTGGGACTGTTCAAAGAATCCTGCACGAGCAGTCGACAACGACAGCCCAGTTATTCACTGCCTCTCTCAGAGCACATCCCTTCTGCGCATCACGGCAAGAGTCGTCTTCTGCAGTCGTTCTCTGAATAAAATTATACAGGGAATACAATTTTCTAAGCATATTGAACTTGCCTCGCATTCGCAGAATTGAAATCAAATGGAAAAGACAACCGCGTTTGAATGTGAAATGTTATCTCATGTTTCTGAAAACTACACTGCAACATATGTAGCCTTTGTTTCTGAATCTTGCTACATTTTGGTTTAATTAACTCTGAACCTTAGAACTCACAAAGATTTATAGGTTTTGTTACTCGTGGTTCTCGAAAGCAGAATGTATTTTAAAACGATCTCAGCGTGTTCAAAATTAATCCAACAAAATGTTGCCTTGAGTTCGTACTCGCTACAGAAATAATCCTTAACTGCAGATAATTAACCAACGGCGTTATTAATCAGGGCAAACACTTAGGCGCTGGCAGTACGACAAGTCCCCTCGCTTACTACAGAGTAAATTATTACTACGAGTCACCCAGCAATATTATTTGTTGCAGGGGCACTAAGGTGATCTGCGCTTGTGCCATAATTACGCTAATGGTAGCTTTAAAGTCGCATTTTTTCTCCATCTGAGCCCTGGAATTGCATTAGAATAATCGGCTAAAACCCTGGATCGATGTGCTCTATGTCTCCAAGGCGGGAACAACGCTTATTTGTGCTTCCATGGTGCACTATTAATTAGCTTCTTGCAAACAAGAAAACATCAGCTTTACTCGAACTGTTATTCCTGAGTTTTCATACCCCAATCGATGAAAACAACATTTTCCAAAGGTACGCTGCATCGATGCTACCACGCTGCATTAAACAGTATAATTACCAATCAATCAAGTGCACTTTGAAGCGAATGTCAATGTTCTGTCACTCGTGTGAGCGATGCAGCGTAATGAAAGAAGTCTTCGTTAGTTTTCTTGAGTACTATGCATTTCTCAAACTTCACAACGTCTGCCAACTCTCGATTTCCTGACATTTGACATGGCTTCGTTTAAAGCACGTTGAGAATCGCACTGTTATTCGATTCTACTTTCGCTACATTTTTTGCTGCTGCTTATAAGTTTCAATATCTAAAATTCAGGACGTTTTTTTAAATACGAAAGTAACGAAACCATAAAATCGTTTGCCTCATTTTCAGCCCCTCTCTTAGTCTTTATTTTTTTATTTCAACAGATTCTTATTCGCATCGATTTCAATAGCGGAGACACAAGTCGGTCAAAAGACATGGCGCTGTCAAGCCCTGCTTACAATGGAACTCAAAAATGATATTTCATTTCTTTTTTTCACAACCGATCTTAGTACGAAAGCTCACTCCAAGCACTCTGTAAACATCAAGCCTCGAAAACATTGCGTTTCTTCGTATGATTTTGTAGTTAAAAGTCATGGGACTAGAAAATCTAGTCGATAGCAATGGAATGAATGAGATGATGCAGGGAAACGAGCAGCTAAATAATCCTCAGATTTAACATTCACGCATCTAACTTAGTTTGCATGAGATTCTGGAGCATACCTCGCTGTAATAACGAGCCATCTTAAGAAGAAGTCATCGCTAGGATGTGCAAACAGTAAATGACTGCTTCAGCACATAGCTTTAAGTTAAATCTAACCGAATACCCAGACCATTTCGTATAATATGGAGAGGTTGGTCGAGTGTTCACAGTTCCAAAGGGAAAAATAAGATGAAAAAAAGAAGAAGTCTGGTCGTGCTACAGTTTTCTGACCCCTCACTCAGACAGAGGCAAAGACTTTGGTTAGAGGAAATTTTTCAGAGTTACGTGTTTTTTGTGTAGCATTCACCTTGAAGTCATCTTTCACTACCAAAGTTACTATCTTTTAGTAAGAGTATATCTCTTATAGGTAGATATCTTTGTGTTGAAGACACCTCTACGCTCTCCTTTACCCTCAAAGTTACTATCTTTTGGTTGCACTAGATCTATTATATGAACAGGTTTTTGTATTGCAGATACCTAAAGGCAAACAAGGGGAGGTGCGAGACATCCTTTCGCCAAAAAAATGTGTAGCTTTTCCTTACAACACCTTTTCGACCCCTGACTCAGACAACACAGTTAGAGACTAGTAGCTAAAGATTTTTAGAGGTACAAGGTTTTTACGTACGTATTTTCACGTACAAACTATCTACGCGCGTATTTTCAGGTGCATGTTTTTTACGTAGAGATTTTTACGTACGTACTTACGTGTTGCAGACACCTGGAGGCGATCACAGGGAGGTGCGAGACGTCCCACTGCCACCAAGGGTCGTGTCAGCAGGCAGTGCAGGCGCTCTACAAGAGCCTCATGGACCTCCACCCTGACCTCGCCCTGCAGATTGGGCTCTGCGTGTGCAGGTAGGACAAATACACGCACGTAATATTAAAATTCCGTGCTTCTCCGTGAGGTATTCAGTGTAAAAACTAAGGCTTTAATTACTGTACGATGAGTGCAACGTAATCTGAAATTGGGCTCCCATCGCAGACATGTAAGTGAACTTAAAATTTGCTTCAATAGCACACGCACACGTGACCTTAAAATGGACTCCAAGTGCAACATGAACACGCATTAGAGCATGCATGTACATGTAATATACATTTACTGGGTGAAAGAACATAGCGATACTCAAACTTCATATGCAGATGAGCGTATTTCTAGGAGCAAGACAATATTTTTACACACATTTTATGGAAGTAAAACACCGACATGCACTTACAGGCAGGTATACAGGGGCGGTGTGGGTCTCTGTATTTCATTTGAATAGAATCCTACTTTGAGAATATTGACACAATCCAAGGTTTTTACAGATCAATTTAGCACTACGTTTTAATCCTGCACAACAAACAGTGAAAATGAAATCGAGCATTCAGGGCCTGGAGGTAAATTTGCGAGAGAATTACCCCGGAAAACTTTAGCTCGCTTTATAAAAGAAGCCAGAACCAGAAGAATAATACTGCTCTGAACACGACACACGTTTGCAGTAAACGAAGAATGGCAAACTTTGAAATAATGTTGCGAGCATTCTCTTAGAAACAGCTGAGGCAGAGCAATTGGAACGTGTGTAATTTAAGCTATCATAACCAGAACTAAATAAAAAGTTGGTTGGAACTCATTACAGCTTTCATAAAGGAAGAATAATAGAAAGAAAGTGCCGGGGTAAATTAATCCTTAATGAATTACCATGAGAAGGCCGGCGGTGCATTCACACGGTCTGAGTAAGCTACGGTGACCGTGTGAATGCAACAACACTGCCACGAATATTCTCGGGATAATTCGTTAAGGGAGTAAAAAAGTTTTAAAAACGCAGAAGAATGCTTTCATTTTTCTTTTTTCCACAATCATTAGTTTTTATTCCTCTTGACAGGTACTTAGATTTCACACATCCGTGAAGTCTATAAGTCTGAACGAGGTGATTAGGGCTAAGAATGAGGTATGTTGATACCTCCTACAGTTATCATTCTCATACATATACATTTGATGACATACATTCATTCGAAATATAGATTTGTCAGCACATGTTAATTGACACAAGAGCCAAAAACGCATGAAGTCAGTCCGATGTAACTAGTGTCCTCAGATGGTCATTGTGAGTGTAGCTAGCGCTGTGAACTACTGTACGTATATGTACTTACATACTACGTATATGTGTGTATAAGGTATATACCGCTGAATCTGTGTGTATAGATATGTACGTACCTCAGAATCTGTTGGTATAATATATGTACCGCTGAATATGTGTATAAGGTATATTTTGGTGAATAAGTACTCAACGTCTCGTAGTTTTCACTTTAATTCTGTTATCTGCTTTTGAAATATCTACAAAAATGCAAGTTTTCAACACGGATTGTACTTTTCTTTGCCACTCTATTTTAAATACGCCTTCATTTTCTAGCCTGCCTTCCGTCGCCCATGTCAATTTTCAAACTCTGCAAATACGATTCAAGAAATATCTCAAATAAATTGTATAAAAAGATTTGAGGCTAATTCTCATCCAGAGTCGCAGCACGTTGTTGATGTTGCCCTCTGACTCGCAATGGCGTGACAGCGGCAGCACAAACTCACGTCATGCGCCCTCGCATGAAAAGATTATTTGACACCACAGCATTCGCGTGTCATCCTGCCGTATTATACGTCGCTCGGTTTGTAAATAAATAGGCCATTAATTTCTAACTTCCTAATGATTTTTATGAGTTTATTTGCTTGTTAGAAAGAACGGTTTGACAGTTAATGAAACGAGTGATAACCGTTCACGAAATGCACATCGTTGAGCACCTTCACGGTTTCTTTTTCTCAGAACGCACGCCTCTTTTCGATAAAACGTAATTCATGGAACGCTTTAAGGATGTAGGAGCTAGTTCTTTACAACTGTATCCTCGCAGCACGTTGGATCTGAACTGAGGGGACTTAAAAGACTGAATTATTCAACCGTGATTTAATGGTATCAAATTTATCGCTCGTTTATATTTTGAGGGTGCACCTTCGGTCGATGAAACTGTTCGAAGTTGATAAAAAAATGCTTCAAAAGTCTGGCTTTCTGCGAGGAATTCTCGGTTAAAGAAAAAGAATAATGAAACCGTCGGATGAAAAATGGATATTAGTAATCGAAAGTGATTGGTTGAGTTACGTAATATTGAGGATTTCATTTCATTCTCTTGGTAGTCCAGTACTATAAACTATGTGTAATTTGCTTACGGAGACCATGTCTTTCTTTTGCATACATTAATATCTCTGAAGCTAGTCAGTTAATTTATTTTGTTTGTTCTCTTCACTTTACTTCTTGTATGATTGGAAAAATGAAATCCGCAGCAGCGCTTCCGCCTTCGGCTCTTTATTTTTTAGGTTTCATTATTTTTGAAGAATTTCATTCGAGTTTTTGAAATTTGTGGACTCATTTTTTAACATAATACATCATCTATTTCCAAAAAGCATGCGCAATATTTCCGCTGTCTCCATTTTTTATTCGTAAGTATTTCATTATTGTCTCCCTAAAAATGACGATAAAGTGAAAGAGAGATGAACTAAATTAAGATGTCACTTACTTCTATCTTTTAGTTAATTTAAAACTAGTTTGCATAAATGTAAACTTGACTACTAGTTAAGTTATAAAACACACCCGGTAAATTACGCTTTCATGCTACATTTTCCTGTCATTCTTCAAATACTGTCACAATTTCAATTTTCTTACAAAGGACCTGGAACTGATCATTGATGTATGTGTTTATACTTTCGTGTATTTTATTTAAAGACTATTTACGTTTAAAGACAGCCACAGCCTCCGTTATCCCACGTGGTTCAAAATCCCTTCATGGATTTGCTACTCTTCCCAT